>JAQZBX010046253.1:0-20823 GCA_029593785.1 Cabassous unicinctus | reverse complement strand
AAAAAAAAAAAAATAGCATCCCAGTGGTGAAGTTCACAGGCAGAAGCAAACACAAAAGGCTTCCTGCCTTCTCTCTCCTCCTGCCCTGGAAGCAACCTCTAGTGCCCCCTATTGGCAGAGCCTAACAGGGAGCCAACAGGCAAAGCAGAGTGGTGACCCCAGCATCACAAAGCCAAATATAAAAAGGATCTGAGGGACGATAACTTAATAAGTAGCACAGCCCATCCCTTTGGGCACCCTTCTACATATACATGAGTATTCATGCAATAACAAAACAACTCTACATTTCTTTCCTAACAATAACTATCCACATACAAACAAAAATGTTCCCACTCATTATCTAAAATAAGAAGATGCGAAGTCCCAACAGTTGAATTCATCTCTGGGCTATGTTCATGTTTTCAGTTTCCTATTTGCTGCTCAAGCAAATACCATGAAATGGGTTAGATTAAACAATGGGAATTTATTCACTCACAGTTTGAGGCTGGGAAAAAGTCCAAATCAAGGCGTCATCAAGGAGATGCTTCCTTCCCAAAGACAGTGGCCTGCTGGCTGCTGGCAATCTTTGGTCCTTAGCTTGTCACATGGCAATGCACATGGTGGCCTCTCCTGAACTCTCTGTTCTCTTCTGGGTTCCTGCATCCATGGCTTTCTCTCTCTCTGTCTGAATGTTATTTTCTTTTAAAAAGGACTCCAGTAATAGGATTAAGGCTCATGTTAATTGAGGTGGGCCACACATGCCTTAACTGAAGTAACCTCATCAAAAGGTCCTATTACAATGGGTCCACAGGAATGGATTAGATTTAAGAACATATTTTTCTGGGGTACATACAGCTTCAAACAACAATGGTTAATTATTTCTCAAACTCCTTTAAAATCCTATCTGAATATTGTGTTATCTAAATACTAAGTTGTGAAGTTAACTTCTAACAAAACTTGTTTAAAATAATAAGAAAAAGGAGGACAGAGAAGAGAAAAATAAGTAATATGTATGTGCATTCCAGTGAGGAAGCAAATGTTCAAAGCTGTTAGTCTTTAATTCTGTAACTGGTCACAAGGTACAGTCAAGGTACAAGGTACAAGATAGCTGATGTTCATGAACTTCCTTCTTCCACTACTCATTCTATATTTCCTTTGCCTTCAGTCAGAACCTCAGTCCATACCTAACATAGAGACCTCAGGCAAAGTACAAATGCAGTTTGGGGAGTCCTGGCCCCAGCATCACAGGGTTCTTTACCTGGTGGAGTGAGACAAACCTGAATTCTTGAAAGGTGTGAATCTTCAGTGTCCTTGCCTTTTTTGAACATGGAAGTACTTAGAGATGCCCTGAGAATCTCTTGGGTTCCAAGAATAGTCCTTCATGCTCTTGTAGGATAGCAGCAACTTAATTCTTCCATGGTAATTGAGATCAGTTACCCGGTGCAGTGGGATAATACCCTTCCTTTTTTTTTTTTTTAATTTAAAGATTTATTTTATTTTACTTGTATGCATTTTTAACCCCTCCCCTCCGTTTATTTATTTATTTTGCTGTTTTTGTATCCATTTGCTGGGCAATTCTCTGTGTCTGTTTCCTGCCATCTCTTCTCATCCTTCTCCTCCTGTCTTCACCGAGATTCGATCCTGGGAACCTCCGATGTGGGAGAGAAGTATTCTGCCACCTGAGCCACCTTAGTTCCTGGTTTCTCGGGCATCTCGTTTTGGCTTTTCCTTTGTGTCATTCTTCTGTTACGTCATCATCTTGCTGCGTGGCTCGGCGAGGCCTGGCCCACCCACACGAGGGGCCTGGTGGGCCCGGCCCATGTACTTTCTATATATATTTTTTCCTTTATTTTACCAGGAGGTCCCAGGGGTCGAACGCAGGTCCCTCCATATGGGAGACAGACGCCCAACCATTTGAGCCACATCCACCCCTCAAAATACCCTTCTTGGCCTGAGAGTCAATGACTTGAGAAGCCCAAAATGGCCAGGTGGTGGTTTCATCAGGGCATTTTATTCTTGGGAACAAGACTTCAAAACCAACAGAGCTCAACATTTTGGAGATGGGAAGCAAAAATTCTACAAGTGGGTTATTAGGTACAACAGTGAAAGGACCCACTTCTATTCCTACCTCTTCATTCCCAGACCCGTGTATTCTGGCTATGGGAGAGATAACACCATAAATTGGTCTCTGATTCAAAGCACATACCTCGTTCTGTAAGATATAACCCTATGCGTTCGGAGTGTTGTCTCCTAAATGGCATTAGAATTGAGTCTTGTGTAGGCCATTCCACCTTTCTGTTAGGTCAGTTGCTTTGGGGCGATGTCATATATGGTAAAACCAGATAATTCTGAAGGGGTGAGCCCAATGACATACATTTTTTTCTCTAAAATTAGTCCCATGATTAGAAAATGACAAGAATAAGGCTTTCCTTATCTTTATAGATGGCAATACTGGCAAAGAAGGCAAATTATCATCCATAATACAAATATTCCAGAGAGGCTAAATCTCTGACCCCTTCATGATGAAAGGGTCCAGTAATATCAATCTTCCACTAGGTGATTGGCTGATGGTCCCCTGGAATGATTCCATAGCTGGGGCTCAGTAAAACTCTGCTATGGTAAGTTAAGCATTCAGTAGTAACCAGATAAACCCAGGTGAGAGAAAACTCATAGTATTAAGCCTATGCATAGCCTCCATCCCTGCCACCATGGACATTTTGTTCATGAGGCTGGAGAGTAAGTACTGGGGTGGTGGAAGAAAGAGGTTGATTGACATCCACAAAACATGCCCTTTGTCCACTTGATTTTTGAAAGCCTCTTCTGCAGTGGAGAAGCATTCACAAGTAAATAAGTATCTTCACATGCTGTAGCCATTCGGAGATGTCCATCCACATACCTCTTCCCAAGAACTCCTTGTTACCAATCTCTCAGTCCTCTTCTTTCCAAGACCCTGACCACCTTGCCAAACCATTGGTAACTTCCTGTGAATCAGTGTAGATCTGTGCCTCTGGACATCCAAATGTACCACTCAAAATCCTGCCCACCAAGAGGATTTTCTTTCAACACTGTCCTTCAGGGTCACTCCTGAGGGGCACTATAATGCTGTTGCTGTCCATTTTCAGTTATTATATTGTACAGAAAAATCTATTTAAAAGAACACAGTTTTTCCCTCCTGTCAATTGGTTGTAAGGAACTGTCAATAAGACCATTGGAGTAGATTGATAGAGAGAAGGCAATGCAGCAGGAATTGATGCCCAAAGAGTCTAAGGGTCAAAGACCTCAAAAGGAAAAGCATTATGCATAGTGAACTAGACTTGCTGCAGAGCCTTCTTTTGCTTTGCAAAACTTAGTAGTCTTATGGGTTACTTGGTAAACAGGTCTAAATAGCACATTCAAATGTGGTAGACTGCTGTCTCCAAAACCCAAAAAGGCCCACAAAGCATTGTGTCTTTTATTGTAGGAGGTGTTGCACAGAACAACAGCTTGTCCTCTACTTTGAGGACAGCTGGACATGCTCCAGGCTATTGGATAGTCAGAAACTCCACTGGGCTGACAAACCTGAATTTTCATGGGGTTTATTCCCCCTCTCTGATTTATTTAAATCCTATTAAGACATCTAAAGTATTCACATAATAAGAATTAAGGCATCTAAATTACTTGCTACTCCCAGCTCATCAGATCGGATCAGTGTTATCAGTATAGGAGACCAGTGGGATATTATGCATAATGTCAAGAGGATAAAGATCTCTCCAGCCTAAATTATGGCAGAGAGCAGGGAAGCTGATGGAGTCTGGGGCAAGATTGTGAAGGTATTGGGTTGGCCCAGCCAAATAAAAACCAAACTGCTTTGGGAGGTCCTTACAAATTGGTATGAAGGAAAAAAGTGCCAGAAGCTATGTTAATTTTTTTTTTTCCCCAATAAAGTCACTATATCTAGAAGAGAAGCTGCACTGGGAATCACCACCTGATAAAATTTACAATAGTCCACATTCCCCAACCTGCCTTCTGCATGGACCAAAAAGCAAGTTAAGTGGGTTGATAGGTTCTTAACCAGGGGTCTGTGAACTTGAATTAAAATTTAAAAAAAAAACATTATTCTTGTGGGGACGTGTTGGTGTGATGTGATATAGTTATTAAATAATACACAGTATAGTGTGGACTTAGTAAGGGGTCCATGGTTTTCACCTGACTGGCAAAGGGGTCTGTGGAACAAAAAAGGTTAAGAACCCCTTGTTGATAGATTTCACCATCTCTGAATCTTTAAGTCTTTGATGGTGGCACTAATTGTGCAGTTCCCCCCAGGGACATGGTATTTACTATCCTGGTAGTATGGAGAAGCTCCAGGGGCTTCCATTTGATCCTTTCAACTTTAATGGTCCTTACTCCATGGGACAGAGAGCCAAGACTGAGATTCCTCCAATTACAAGTATATCTATCCCATTTACATTCATGAACTGGGGAAATATCCACATGATTGGTTCATAGACTTATCGACCCACTTTCATATGGGATTGATCTAAGACTCCACTTTCATATGGGATTGATCTAAGACTTTCATATGGGATTGATCTAAGACATCACCTGGCCACCCTTTGTACCCACTTTCACTGGTGGACCACAATGACATTCTGGGCCTCCAAGAATTAGTGTCAATTCAGAGCTAGTAATTCCTGAAAGATCTGAGTATTTCATTTACTCTAGTAAATGGCTGAAAGTTTTTTGGAGGAAGCCTTTTGTATTAATCAGCCAAAGGGGTGCTGATGCAAAATACCAGAAATCTGTTGGCCTTTATAAAGGGTATTTATTTGGGTAAAAGTTTATAGTTACAAGACCCTAAAGAATCCAACTAAAGGTACTGTAAGAGGTACTTTCTCACCAAAGTCTGTTGCCATGGGTTGAAGCAAGATGGCAGGCGATCTCTGCCTTGTCTCTCAAGCCTTCTTCCTCTTAAGACACCGTGGGCCCAGCTTCTTCCAATCTCAGCTGTAGGCTGGCATAGGGCTCATCTCTCTCTTCCTGGGGCTTTAGCTGTTTGAACCTTCTCCTTTCAGTCACATGGCAGGACTGAAATGACCAGGTTCCCTCCTCTTCCATGTCTTCTTCCATGTGTCTTCTTGAGTGAGCATCCATTTATATCAGCCCACCAAGGGGGTGGGGACTCAACCCGAGTCATGTCCTACTAATGTGGTTGAATCCAAGCCCTAATCTTAACATAATTTAATCAAGAACATCTCAGCTGAATCTAATACAAAGGGTATCACACCCAGAAGAACAGACTAGTTTACAAACATAATCCTTCTCTTTTTTGGGGTTCCTAAATAATTTCAAATTGCCACAGCTTTAGTAGGTGATTCATCACAATCAAACCAGATGATAATGATTAATCATGATGCCATTTCATGCTTAGATACTAGCTGATACTTCCTATTGTCAAGAAACAAAGGATATCCCCAAATACCATCTTTGAGAGTCTGCTTCCTGAGACTACTTTTGGTACCAATTTCTGTATCTGTCAGGGACCAGCCAGACAACAGAAACTAACCTTTAAGGTATCTTGAAGGTAAGAATTGCAGGAAGCAACTGCAAGACTGAAGGAACAAAGGGAAGATGTTGGAAATATTAATGCTTAGAAATTTAGAGGAGGGTCACCAGAGAGTTGAATCTCAAATCCACAAGGAGGAGGCACTGCCCAGCTGATGCTAGTGTCTCTGAGCTCAAGTGGAGCATCCCCGTGAGCCTTGTAACTAGACCTTTGAGGAGGGAGCACAGCCAGATGGTGTTGGTGTTTCTGAAATGGGGCACTGTAAGGCTGGTTCTGAAAGTGTTGGGAAAACTGAAAAGATTCAGCTACAGTTACAGGAAGACACCGCTGCTGCTGGGTTGCAGAGCATTGCTGGGGTGTCTATTACAGGAACTTCAAGCAGATAGGGAACAAGATGGGAGCAAACCAGAAGCAGACTCCTTCTTCCTTCTCCAGCATTGCAGTTTCCCTCTGTTACTCCTTTTTTCATAGCTTAATATAGTACCTTCAGGCAAAGTAGGAATAAGGTTTGCAGAGTCCTTGCCCCAGCATCATAAATCCCAGTACAGAAGAGTATGTTTGGATAACTTAAATCCAGCACAAGGACAAACAGATTTTGGCCTGTGAACATGTAACAAATACCTTAATGCTTATGTCTAGCTCATACCCACTTTTCTGAGAAATGCCTTTACCCTTTGTCCCTGATAAAGGGTGATCCTAGACTGTGAAAATACCATGTGAGATGACTCCTAGTCTTTCTCTTTCTTTGCATTATGAACTCTGCAAGAACTAAGACAGTCTATTAAATGCAATGATAAAAATGCTGAATTTGAAAACAGACATAATTCTAACTTTATCCTTTTCAGCGTGATAACCATGGGAAAGTTATTTCACCTATCTGAACCTCTGAGTTTTCTCATCTATATAAAGGGGATAAAAATACTTACTCTTTATATCAGGGTTGTTGTGTTGAGCAAATAAGATAATGCAAATATATCCTAAATATATCCAAGATCTCTATATGGCTCAGTCTTGGAGCTGGTCTCATTCAAAGAAACCTAATTCAATCCCTTACCTTCCCCAGCAGAAAATGGGAAATTTATTCTCTGGAGAAATTGAATCAAAGAAGCTCCAGAATCATAGACACCAGGCACATACTAGGGGAAATGTACTGTATTGAAATTAGGGGAATTTAGAATAGATCCAAATTGTGAATGTAAGACCTTCAGCCTTCTTCCCTTGTCAGGGTCCAGTAGTATAGTTCCCAGGCAGGAAACTGGAGACCCATCATCTTACTCTGAGACCCATTTATAGGTAAGACCATCTACTAATAAACAAAACTCTCAAGGACCTGTGACCCAGATCTCCAAGGAAGCAGCGGTGACCAGCTGGGCTGGTATATCAGGACTTGAAGGACCAACCCCCAGGACTTGTACTCAGATGTCTGAGAAACTTAAAGGATGCACCCAATGAAGCTGGTATCCAGACCTCTGAAAGAGGGGTGATCTCTCGTGTTGGTGCCTCAGGAACTCAAAAGAGAGCCCTTGAGAAACTGAAATTCAGACCTTTGAGGAGACAGTGACAACTGGCTATTTCTGGTATCTCAAAGTTCTGGGGAAGGCTTGGAGGAATATTTGCAATGTATTATTATAGCAGTGTTGTATCATCTCTTCAAGGGGACCCAGTCTTTTGAATCAAAGGGCTCTGTGTCTAAAGAGTTTCTTAAATCTGGAAGCTAGAGGAAAGGTCAAAACTCTCCATTGTGGTGAATCAAGGTAGGTTTCTATTCACAAGACCTGAAGTTTTTCCTGTTAATAAGCTGTCCATCTAGTTCTTTCCTAGGGACACTCTGATCAATTAGCCACTCCCAAAGACCACTATGAGTGTCCTCTGGGCCTTCTAGGAGGATGTAGTGGGGAGTGGTAATGCATGTCACCCATGATAAACATTCCCATTCTCTGTGTATTCTTTCCTCTGCATCATGCTGCTGTTGTGGAAGTTCTGGCATCCCAAACTCATTGAATACAGGCTCTTGTTGAGTCTAAGAGTCCAGGATGGCCAGCAATCTTTGCACTTGTTTCTACTGGAGCACACAGAGACCTGCCCTTAGTTATGCATGAAGGAAGAAATGGATGATTGGCCTAGGTCTTCAGATTGTTACAAGGTCTGCAAGGAAGAAAAAGCTATTCTCAGACATGAGAGGGTGGGCTGCTTCTACTGGCAAGGGGAGCTCAAATGACTCCAGTGCTCAAGATTCTCAGCTTCATCTGAGTCAGCCCAGATAGCCCCCTTCCAAGTTTCAGGGTCCTACTCCTTCCCAATCACTTGAGAGATTTGATAAGGCTATGAATTATACTCATGTGGTAATTCTGCAAACTATACATTGCCATTTTGCATCAGTTTTTGAGGGAGTGAGTCCAGTGACTACAAGAAAATGATTTTTTTAAAAGGTTGTCACAAAAATTTTCTAGTTCTTTGTGACTTGAGCTGAGAGGTTATAGAACTAAACTTGTCATTTTCTTTGTATAAGAATTTCAGTGTACTCAGAAACAATCATCCCACCCACAGTCCTTGTAACCATCATTACTACTATAAATGTTAGTAGGCACTTCATAATAACCACTCCAATTAATTGGATTAATTGCATTGCCACTATATGCCATGAATTACTATCATCCCATTTCACACTGGCAGAGATCTCAGCACTGCGTTCAAGTTCAAGGACAGGACCAAAACAACATCACATTTTTTAAAATCTGCTTCCTAAGACTACTCCTGGTATCAATTTATGTATCAGTTAGGAAACAAGCCATACCAGTTATTTTAGAAAGAAAAATTTATATACAAAAATGTTGGCCAACAAATGAAGAAATGAAAATGCAAAGAGAACACATTGGAGTATCATTAAAGTAGTAGCTCCAAGAAGAGGCAACCACCCTAGGAGGTTGGGATTATTACAACTTGCAATTTGAAGAAGAGTCCTCTAGAACTGGGACCCAGATGTCTGAGAAAGGGACACTGTTGGACTGATGCTAGTGCCTCAATATCTCAGTAGAGGGCCTCCAAGAGGCTTGTACTAAGATTTCTGAGAAGGATGCATCTGGTTGTTCCTAATGTCTCCAAGTGGGCACAATGAGGCTGATTCTGGGAATATTGTGGCAAATGCAAATGGAAACCAACTGCTGCTACTGGAATGCATTGTGGCTGCCAGGGTGGGGCCATGCTGCCAGGATGATGCTGACAAGAAGGAGCAACCAGGAAGGAGCAGGTCCCTCTGCCCTCTTCCAGCCTTCCAGCCTCCCTCTGGAACTCTATGAGCAGAGCCTAATAGAGAGCCAGTTGGCAAAGCAGAAATGTGGTTTGCAGAGTTTCAGGCCCAGCTCACAAAGCAGAGGCTAAAAGGGTGCATTTGAAACCAAGCACATAGGAGATTCAACTTAGGAGAACAGAACAGGCATTTATGAAATAATAATGAAGGGAAGCTCCAAGGAAACAGTGCAGTCTCTCCTTACCCAGTCTTCTGATGTTGAATCACAAAAGCTTGAGAATGTGGTTTGCAAAGATCAAAATCCCATCGCATGATAAGAAAGGGGAGAAGATGAGAAGATGAACACCAAAGTCTGTTCAGCTGGTGGAAGGAAAGGAAAAAGACTAGGAACACTAACATGTTTTATTCCAATCATGTGTAAACCACTTCTCAGAATGCTTGGCAGATAGTAAGCACTCAATAAATACAAACTATTAATACTACCAGTAGTAGTTAAAGTAAAGTACCTAGAACATGATAGACTCTCAATAAATGATGATTGTTTTCATTGTTCATATCTATTCCCTTGACCTAGCACAAACTTCAGACAAAGGAGCACAAGAAGGGCTTATTGGATAGACTCTCTGGACATGTCAAACTGAAAAATCCCAGACCCATTCCCTCTACCCTTTTAGCCCTTACCTAGCTCTGTAATAGGCAGAATAAAGGCCCCCAAAGATGTGCACATCTTAGTCACCAGACCCTGTAAGTATGTCACCTTACATGGCAAAAGGGACTTTGCAGATATGAGTAAATTAAGGGCTTTTAGGTGGGGAGAATATCCTGGGTTACTGGATGGGCCCAATCTAATCATGTGTCTTCTTCAAAGCAGAGAATCTCCCCCAGCTGAGGTCAGAGGAAGATGTGCCTATGGAAGAACCAGAAAGATGACAACATGAGAAGGCTTCAACCTGCTGCTGCTGGCTTTGAAGGTGGATGGTGGCCTCTAGAAACCAGAAAAAACAAGGAAACAGATTCCCCCTTCTTAGTTTTCCAGGGCTGCTATCACAAATACTACAGATGGTTGGCTTAAACAATAGAAATTTACTGTCTCACAGATTTGGAGATTAGGAGTCCAAAATCCAGTTGTCAGCAGGGCTGTGCTTTCTCTGCAGCTTTCTAGTGGTGGCTTGCCAGCAATCCATAACTCAGTCTCTGCCTCTGTCCCATGGCGGTCTCTCTCCCCATCTGTCTCCTACTCCCACTGTGTACAAATTTCCTCTGCTTGCTTATAAGGACTTTAGTTGTATTGGGCTATGGCCCACCCACCCTGAATCAGTTGGCCTCCTCTTAACAAGATCTTTGAAGATCCATTTACAAATGAGTTCACGTCCACAGGGGGTTGGGACTTGAACATGTTTTTGTGGAGGGCATGATTCAATCCACAACACTCCCCTCGAGCCTCCAGAAAGGAGCACAGCCCTGCCAACACCTTCATCTTATCTGGTGAAACTTGTCTCGGACTTCCGACTTACAGAACTGTAAGATAATAAATTTGAGCTGTTGGAAGCCACTACGTTAGTGGCAATTTCTGCAATAGGAACCTGATATAAGCATTGCAGTTCCCTTTACTCTCTTCCTGGCCTACACACTTGGGGTATTGATCCCCACTCCTAGCAGTGAGAACTCTGTGCCCTGGGAATCAATTTTGGAAGGAAGCAACTGGCCATTTCTTCCCCATGTCCCCAGAAGTGGGACAGAAGGTCCAGCTGAGATGGGCAACAGAGCCCAGTGGGCTCATCACCAGGCCCCAGGCTGACATCCCGACAAGCTCACAAGGATGTTGTGCTTGCTTTTTATCAACAACAGTTCTCCTTGGCTTACCTGAATTCCATTTCCTTCTTGATAAGTCCTGTGCAACTAACCCCCTTCTCCAGGATCACAGTTAAGAAAACTCTCAATTTATTAAAACCTAACTTGTTATGTGGCCTGCAAGGCCTGTAAAGCCTGGCCCACCTCACCAGTTTTCCTTCCTACCACTACTCTAATTTCAGGACCCCATATCTATTTCTTGAATGGACTTCACTTTTTCAACCTCAGGGACTTTGCACCTGTACTTCCCTCTGTCTGGAACACTTGCTTGCACCTCTCCACATGGTAAGCTACATCTCATCCTTTACATTCCAGCTCAGATGTTCCTGCAGTAGATCTCCCTCTCCCAAGCCATTCTCTATCAGGTCAGCTGTTCCTCTTCATCATAGCACTTATCACAATTAGAAAATAAATTTGTTTGCATTTATGTTTACTCTTTTATTCTCTGTCCCCTGAAGAATGTAAGTTCCATGAGATCAGAGACCTTATCTTGCCTGGAATAGCCCCTGGAAGATACTGACATTCAAGAAATACAAGTGAAAGAGAGGCCCAGTCCTGTTCTAGCCACAGCCAGAATTAAGCATCTCCCTTGGTATGGTAGGTTGAAGTATTTACCCCAATAAAAGTCATGCTCTTAAATTATTCGTTTGTTTTTAGGAAGTACCAGGGATTGAACCAGGGACCTTATCCCTGCTAAGCAGGTGCTCAACCACTGACCTACACCTGCTCCACTCATATTCTTCATTTTAATCTGCAATCCTGTGGGTGTGAGCAGAACCTTTTAAAGATGTTATTTTTTAGTAAGTTGTAGCTCAGCTGAATCAGGGGAAGCCTTTACAAACAGAAGAAATTTGGATTTAGTGAGCCAGAGAAGGCCACACAGCCAGAAGTCAGAGGTCAGTGGAAACTGGAAGAGCAGACACAAAGGAAGAGAGGCACCCATGTGACAGGAGGCAGGATGCAAGCCAAGGAGCCCCAAGGATTACATCAGCCAGCACCAAAAAACTATAGACTTTGGGGAGAAAGCATGGCTTTGCTGAGGCCTTGAGTTTGTAATTCTACCCTTCCAAATCAGACTGAGCCAATAGACTCCTGTTGTTAAGCCAAATTACTGTCTGGTATTTGTCATAGCAGCCTGCCAAACTAATACACTTGGCTTCTGGAACCTTCCTTTCAGAGAAGCTCCTGGTCCTTGGACCTTGCTTGGCCCAGCCCTTGAGCTCTACTGATTTAAAAGGCAGCCTGGGGAAGAGGAGGTGGCTCAAGCATTTGGGCACCTGCCTTCCACATGGGAGGTCCCGGGTTCAGTTCCCAGTGCCTCCTAAAGAAGACCAGCAAGACAGCGAGCTGATGCAACAAGATGACTCAACAAAGAGACACAATGAGGAAACATAATGTGAGACACAACAAGCAGGAGCAGAGGTGGCTCAAGCCATTGGGTGCCTCCTTCCCACATGGGAGGGCCCAAGTTCAGTTCCTGGTGCCTCCTGAAAAAGAAGACGAGCACAGAACAAACAGACACAGGGAGCAGACAGTAAGCACAAAGAACGGGGGGTGGGGGGGGATAAATTTTTTAAATAAATCTTTGGAAAAAAAGAAAAAAGGCAGCCAGTCTCAGGTTCTGCCTGCCCTTCAGATAATGACCCGGTCTTGTGAGTCTAGACCAAGAAGCACCATCTCTCCTGGACAGGATCTTTGTTTGTCATTTAGGTAGTGAGTAGATTTTAGAGTCAGAAACTTGTGCCATAAATGGTGGCAATGCCACTTCTTTAGTACCTGAGCCTTGGTTTTATTGCCTGTAAATTGTGGATGGTGATACCTGCTTCTCACGGTATTGAGCTGTATTAAATGAGCTGAAGAAATGTTCCAATGATCTGATACTGTATAACAAACTGTTTTAGTCTGCTAAAGGCTGCCAAGACAATATACCAGAAATGGGATGGCTTTTACAATGGGGATTTATTAACATATAAGCTTTCAGTTCTGAGGCTGTGAAAGTGTCCAAGTTGAGGCATCATCAGGAGATGCTTTCTCCCCAAGCTGCAGCTCTGGGCGATCAGACACATGGCAGCATCTGCCCGTCTCTCTCCTCTCCTCTGAGCCTTGTTGCTTTCAGCTTCTGGCTTCAGTGGCTCCTCTTGTCTTCTGTATTCCATCGATTTCAGCTTCTAGCTCCCAGAGATTTCTCTCTCAGCTTCTGGGCCTTTCTTTCTGATTCTGTGGCCTCCTCTCTCCTGTTTATAAAGGATTCCATCATAAGGACCAAGACCCACCCTGGGCTACACCTCATTGAAGCAATCCAGTCCAATGGCCTTCAGCTGAATCCAATCCAATCAAAGCATCCCACCCTCAGGAATGAACCAATTTAAGAAAATAATTTTCGAGAGTCCACAAAAGACTCAAACTACCACATAAATCATCCCAAAACTTAGTGGCTTAAATCTGGAGGACTCATGAATCTGTAGGGCTTGGCAGGGACAGCTCATTCCTGCTCCATTCTGAATCAGCAGAAGTGGGGAGCATGCTGGAGGCTGGGATTATCTGCAGCTTGCCCACTCACAGGCCTGGCACCTGGGCCAGGGGGATTAAAAAATCTGGGGACTGAAACAGCTGGGGCTCCTTGGGCATCTCTCTATACTTCCATATAGTCTCTCCATATGGTGGCTTCAGAATCTCCAGACTTCTTCAATGTCAGCTCATGGCTCCCAACACACATATCCCAAGAGGGAAAGGCAGGTGGGAGCTCTATCACTTTTTATGACCAAGCCCTGGAAGTCACAGGTCATTGCTTCTTCCACAGTCTGTCAGTTGGAGCAGTCACAAAGGATTTTCATAGTTCAATGGGAAGGGAAATAGTCTCCTCCTGCTGATGGGGGAGAGACAAGGTTTTGGAAGGCATGTGGGACTGAAAGTACTGCTGAGGTCATTTTTGGAAAATACAACCTGCCCCAAGACTCAGAAAGGTGACTTGCCTTGGACACCATTTCTAGACTGCAGCCCCTCTGTGAGCCTTCTGCTCCCCAGGAGAATTGCGTAGCCTCACAGCTTCCCTGTGGCTAGGGGCTGGCCAGGTGTCTAGCTGGGCTCAGAAGACATAGGGGAAGTTTCTAGCTCTGGAACCAGTGTGGTCACTTTGCGTGCATCCTTGGAGCACTTGTGCTTTGTCACACTGCTGTTTATTCAGAAGCTTTTCAAGGATGAGAAAAGTCTAAGATAATTTTCTAGCTGAAAGCACTCACCTGCCATATCCCTACCATAATCTCACAGTGGAGTGTGGACATCCCAGCTGGAAGACCTAGGCCTGTCAGTGAGGGCTAGAACTGTAGCCCAGGTCTTTCCACACCCCCAGACAGGGGCCTGTCCTCAGTCATGAATGATCCCCCTCTCCCCTGCTCTTGCTGGGGGACACCCCTCCTGGTACCCCTCATACTCAACTTCATCAGCCCAGCTTGCTCACCACATCGTATACTGGTTTCTCTGGCTCAGAGAGTCAGGTGAAGGTCCAATGGCCATCCTGTTTCCTTCCCACTTTCCCTCTGCCACTCTTCCTCACTTACCCTCTCATTTTGCACCAGCCCTTATTCAAGACCACAGCCTTGGTTCCCACTGTTCTAGCTGCAGAGAGACCTAATGGAGGTGAGAGATGCCACTCCCTACTCTGGGAGTGGGTGACCCTGGGCCAGAGGTGCCCACGGACCTGCCTGGCTTTCTCAAGACCTCCTTGGGTTCTTCTTAAACTGTGACAGACTCTGTCCAAGACTTGTGGTCCCTGCCCTGAGCCAGAAGAAGAAAATCCCATTTGTCCTCGCTTTACAGGAGATAAGGGTGAACATGAACTATCTAGAAAGGTCTTCTGGGTCAGTCTAAAGGAAAGCAATTGGTAGAACCCTCTTTAAATTGTATAGGCTAAAGAAGGTTCTACCAGTTGCTTTTCTTTATCTACTTGCTGGCTGAAGATTAGCCCAGCGGAGGGGGTGACAAGGCTAAGTGGGTCTAAGCCCCACTTCCTCCCTCTCTCTGAGTGGATCCAGGCATGTCACACAGAAATTCACAACCTCTCCTTCCAAATGGGGCTGGGGCACCCCTCTTGAGGTGTAAGACAGATTCAGTTAGAAAACCTAATATTTTCTTCTCATCACATTTCAACGGAAGTTTCCAAAATATTGATTTGTGAGCAATACTAACCTGATAAGTTCAAGGGAGGTTATGTTATGTAATAATTCTGACAGAAAAAGTTATAAAAGGTAAATAAATACAGATGCTGCTCTGTCACCAATTAACTGGAGATATGGAAAAGTCACTTAACTTTTCTGGGCTTTAGTTTCTTCATCTGTTTCTTGGAAACAAGCAAAAAGTATGAACAAGTTTCAGGCTGAAGGGATAAATGGGCCTTGCTGCATGTGATAGTTTGAAGACATATAAGCTGCAGAAAAGTATGTTCTGAAAGATAATCCATTCCTGTGGGTATAAGCCTATTGTAAGTAAGACCTTTTGATTAGGGTATTCAGTAAGGCATGGCCCAGGGTGGGTCTTAATCCTCTTACTGGAGACATTTATAAGAGAATGGAATTCATACAGAGAGAGAGAGAGCTACAGAAGAAAAAACTGAAAGCAACAAAACCCAGAAGAGAAGGGAGAGACCAGCAGATGCCGCCATGTGCCTTGCCATGTGACCAAGGAGTCCAGGATTGCTGGTCTCTGGTCTTCAAGGAGAAAGCATTGCCTTGATGATGCTTTGATTTGAACATTGTCATAGTCTCAGAACTATAAGCTTTTAGCTAACAAATCCCAGTTGTAAGAGCCAACCCACTTCTGGCATATTGCTTTCATCAGCCTAGCAGACTAGAACACTGCATGTACCCTACAGTCTCTCCCAGCTTCGCAATCCTCTGATTCTTGGCAGGGAAGCTCCATCACTGAACTATTATTTCTTTTGGGAAAGCTTTATTCTCAGTGGATCTGGGGGTGGGGGAAGGGTGGGAATTGCAGGTGGGGAGGGAGTGGGAGAGACAAGAGGAGGGCTCTTTGGGGAACTTTATAAACTGGTTGTCTCACCATCTCTCCCCTGGTGGCCCCTCAACTTGGAGGTCTGGGTGGGGTGCTCCTCCTCAGGGCACAGGCTGCCAAACTCCCACCCACTGCCACTGGCAAAACCCCCAGGAGACCACAGAGTAGAAGGAATTCAAAGGAGACTTGCCAGATACAGGTGTGTGCATTCCAGGCTTGACACCTGACTGCCCCGCAGCCTAATCAGGGGCCGTTTGTCCAAAGGCACTATGCAAAATAAAGCTTCCTTGTCTCCCCTGCCTGGCAGTCCCAGTTTTCACTGAGGCTTTCTTGGTGAGAGGGAAGTAGATCAGAGAGCAGCCAACTGGCTGAATCACAGCAAGCTGAGCTTTTCCTTCCACTTTGTTCTGGCAGAGTTGGGAAAGAGCAGTGCAAAGGGAAGGAGCGAGGCTCTTCCCCAAGATTATATCCAGCTTCTACCTCACCAAGTGTGACCCCATAACTCTTGGGGCAGCCCATTACCAGAAGACCCCACCTCAAAAACTAGCACCATACAAGTGGTTCTCAATATATACTGAAGGAATCGAATTCATGCGATGAACTACTTTGTAAGAAAAGGAGTTCTGCCATAGAGCCTCTAGGTGTCAATACTCTTTTCAAGGCCCGGTCAATGAAACCCACTCTGGCAGAACAGCAATTGGAGTGAGGGAAGGGTACAGGACACGGAATAATATCCCACTTCTTCTCCAAGTTGGTCAAGTTGCTACCTGAGCTATCGGCAGAAAACCTGAATTGGAGTTCAGGGTCCAGGGAAGCATCACAGTGGGGCGGCAAAGTCTTGTCCTAGACCTGAGTTCTGGTCCCTGATCTTCCCCTACGAATGGGCTCCCTTGTCTATTCATTCACTTCTTAGTTCATTTATTCACTAACTCTCTCACTCATTCTCTCCTCTGTACCAGATGCCAAGTTGCAGAGAATACACAGATGAATGAGTCAGCATTGTTTCTCCCTCTTCCAAACAGAATTCCCCAACTTGACTCTCAGCCTAGAGAAGAAATGTGTGCTTTTTTGAGTGTTTTTGGGAAAAAGAGTTTTATAAGTAGATAATTATAATGTGGCATGATGTGGTTATAATGAAGGCATGTACAAAGTTTTATGGAAGTTCAGGGAGAGGGAAATTAACTCCCTGAGAAGTTGAAAGAGGTTTCACAGAGAAATTGGTTCTTCCTGAAGAGAAGGCTTTTGAGAGACAGGAATGATGGAAATTCAGACAATAACATCAGAATCTAAGACCCTGAGGCAGAAAGTACAGATCATATTTGGAGAATATTATCACTGCTTTAGTGTTTACACTAAAAACACAAAAGAATCATCTGAAAAATCATCAGAGCTCATTAGACTTCAGGTAAATGACTGATTACAAAATATACATGAGAAGAAAAATAATCACTTTTTAAATTCTAGAAATAAGCAATTAGAAAATGTAATGGGGAAAAAAGTCTTTTTTTAGTAACAATAGCAGTGACAAGCAAATAAAAAAATCATAAGAAATACACAGAATGTAGACGAACAAAACCACATCACTTTCTGAAGGACAACTGAAGAAATAGACACCTTAAAATTTAGGAGGGAAACACATAAATATTCATAAATTTGAATATGTAATAAGAGGTAGCACTTCAAATCAACATACTATGCCTATATTCTTAATAAAGAACAGAAGGATAATGGATAACCATTTGGGATAAATATAAAATAATGTCCCTATCTCACATCAAACTCCAAAATAAATTCCAAAAAAATATTCCATTCCTTCTCCTTCCTTCTTTTATTTTCAAATCCCTTTGCCAGAGTCCTTGATGAGTCCAGACCTGTATCTCCAGGCTAAGTCCTCAACAAGAAACCTCATGGATTCTTTTGGCAAATCCAGACTCTGTATGAGTCCTTCAGTAAGGAAAACTTGGATAATTTCTATTGCCTTCCTTGAAGAGTTGGACTATTGTATCCTCAGACATGGGCTAGGAATACTACTAAGATTAAAAACCTCAGGTGGCTACCAAATTGGTGAGGAGTGAACTTTTCAGTGCAGATACCATACATATTTTACTTATACTTTCTCCTTCTAAAAAGAGACAAATATTGTTTAGGCATCATTTGAATGAGTTCTTTCAAAGTCCACTAACTAACAAGTAAATTACTTCATATAATGTCATCCAACTCGTATTTTTAATTCTAAAGAGACGACTGGTGGCAGAGATATGCAAGGCTATTGGTGGGCATGTGAAGAAGGCTGAGCCCTCCCTCTCCTTTGCCCCTCACCCCAACTTGTACTCTGAGTTCTCGATTCAGTTCCATTGGCCAGTATGTCTGTCTTTATGCCTGTTTTTTTTTTTTTATTTGTTAGTACCATGCTGTTTTGACCACTGTAGCTAAGTAAAATGTTCAAAGTCAGGAAGTGAGAGTCCTCCAATTTCATTTTTGTAGGATATTTTTGGCTATTTGGGGCCCCTTGCCCCTCCAAATAAATTTGATAATTGACTTTTCCATTTCTACAAAGGAAACCATTGGGATTTTTATTGGGATTGCGTTGAATCTGTAAATCAGTTCAGGTAGAATTGACATCTTAACGATATTTACTCTTCCAATCCATGAACACAGAATATTTTGACGATGCTTTTTCACAGTTTATAACAAATATTTCACAATAATGTAGGGTGTTGGTGGTAGGGTGATGTATGGGAGCCCTGTATGAAGACATGCACGTTTGTTTTGTAAGTTCACAACTTATAAAACACTTATTGTTTATGTCTGTTCATGTATGAATGATATGCTTCTGTAAAATTTTTTAAATAAAAATATGTATTTGAAAGTACTAGAGAACTATCAAGTCAATGAAGACTTACAAGGAAAGATCTGGACAGAAGAGACATCCAGAGAGGTGAGTACAGCATTTGCAGCTGCTTTTCCTCTCAAGGCAATTGCCAAATCCAAAAGCAATGGATAAAAACCTGAGAAGTGCATCATGTCGTTTTTTGTTTTTTTTTTAAGATTTATTTATTTATTTATTTACTTTTATCCATTTTTCCCCCCCCCCCCAACCCACTGTTTTTTTGCTGTTTTTGTGTCCATTCGCTGGGCAATTCTCTGTGTCTGCTTCCTGCCCTCTCTTTTCATCCTTCTCCTCCTGTCTTCACCAGACCAGGATTCAATCCTCGGAACCTCCAATGTGGGAGAGAGGCATTCTGCCACCTGTGCCACTTTAGTTCCTGGTTTTTCAGCACATCTCATCTTGGCTCTTCCTTGTGTCACTCTCCTGTTATGTCATCATCTTGCTGCGTGGCTCCGCGGGGCCTGGCACGCCCACACGCGGGGCCTGGCGGTGCACCTGTGCACAGGGCTTGCCGGCTCACGGGGCCTGATGGCGCGCCTGCTCGCAGAGCCTGTTAACCCACATGCCTTATATATTTTTCTTTTTATTTTACCGGGGGTCCCAAGGATCAAACTCAGGTTTCTCCATATGGGAGATGGATGTCCAACCATTTGGGCCACATCTGCCCCCCATCATGTTTTGACAGTTTCAGGAATAGGGTCTTGTAACCGTTGGGGAATTTGTAATTATGAATTCCAAAAATATAATTGGATCATGCCTGTAATCTAATCTGTTAATCTGGGCATGATTGAATTATGATTAGGGCGTGGACTGGGCCATGTCAGTCAGTAGGGCATTGAGCTCCACCCCCTGGTGGGTGGGGAATTGAATATAAAAGGCAAGGCAAAGAACAGAGTTGAAACAGTCTTTGAGAAGCAGCTTTGATGTTGGAAAGAAGGCCCCAGGAGAAGAGAAGAGAGCCGTTCGCCTGATCGCCTACAGCTGACCTTGTGGAGGAAACAGGAGCTAAGCCTGGAGAGAAACGCAGCCCCGGGAAGAGAGGAACCCAAGAAGTCTGAACCCTGGGCAAATGTCGGCAGCTGTCTTGCTCCAACACGTGACAATGGACTTTGGTGAGGGAAGAAACATATGCTTTATGGCCTGGTAACTGTAGACTTCTATCCCCAATAAATACCCTTTATAAAGACCAACCTATTTTTGGTATTTCACATTAGTACCCCTTTGGCTGACTAATACAGGTCTGCTAAGGAAAAGGTGTTTATCCTAGCATTTCACTTGGAATCCAGAAGGGCTATCTGCTAGGACATTTGTTCTCAGACTTTTTGGCCACAGAATGCTTTTATAGTCTTAAAAATTATTTAAGAACCCAAATTGTATGAATTATATCTATCAATATTTACTACATTGAAATTAAATCTGGAAATTTAAAAAATATTTACATTTTAAATATAAATAACAAATATATTATATGCTAACATAAGTATTATATTTTATTAAAAATAATGATATTTTCCAGAACAAAAAATGTAATGAGAAGAATGGCATTGTTTCATATTTTTGCGAGCTTCTTTAACATCGGTTTAATAAAAGACTGCTAGATTCACAGAACTGCTTCTGCATTCAATTTGTTGTGGTATGTTATTTTGGTTGAAATATATTTTAAAAATCTGACACATGGATATGGAGGTAGAAAAGGGAAAATTTTTTAACTATTTCAGATAATTGAGGATATTCTTCTCTGGTGTCACACCAAATTCCAATAAGTGGTAGTTTCTTCAAGGTTTCTCACAATGTGGAATCTGTAACCTTATCAATGAACTTTTCCTACTCTTAGACTTTAAAATGCATTAGTCTGTCTTGCACTATGAATGATCTTTCAACCATGCATGATTTTGAGGCATGCAATGATCATATGACAAATATTGGTTCACTGGCTTATGCAGATCTTCCAAATGATGACACATTTCATTATATAATGTTCAAAATCCCATTTGTTAATAATACTGCCAATCACATCTGAAAAGTATTTGAACATTGGGAAGTTGTCAAGCTCATGATGGCAGGCACAAATTTTCCAAAATTTTAATTTTTATATGGAAACAAGATTTTCCATTGGCAACAAATTGAGAAAATATTTCCCAAGTACCCAAATCTGAACAACCATAGTTTGTCTACTAGACATTCTTTGGAGTAAAAATGGTGTACCATTAAAAACAAACAAACAAACAAACAAACAAAAAAACAACAAAGAGTAGATGTAGCTCAAGTGGTTGAGCACCTGCTTCCCATGTATGGAGTCCCAGGTTC
>JAQZBX010046252.1:0-20820 GCA_029593785.1 Cabassous unicinctus | reverse complement strand
CCAAAGGGAGTAAAGAAAAACAGTGATTCAACCCCGAAAGCATTTTGCTTTTTCTCGACTCGGGCAGAGAGTCCTTTGGTCCGGCCCTCTGTGGCATGGTTTCATGGAAGCTGATGGAGATGACTTCACCAGACGTGTTCTCCTTGCGCCGTCTGTCAGAGGCGAGCGGGGCTATTGTGGGGTGCCTGGGAGCACCCAGCCAGGGGGCCAAGGGAAGGACCTTCCAGCACCCGATCTTTGGGGAGCCCTTCCTGGGGGATGGTTGGGGCCTTTCTTTGCTGCCAGGAGTTGAATGTGATGTTGCCCTTTAGCAACTTTGATCACAGCCAAGCTCTCTGGTGAGTTGACAAGTGCTGGCTTTATTTATTTTTTTATCCTGGTCTGTTTAATTTCAGCAATAAAACTCTAGCTCAATTGCATTTTCAATATCAGTGCTAAGTAAATTTGTCTAAAGGATGGAAGGGGGAGGGCAGGCTGTGTGTTCTGTGAGGTCAGAGGCTTCAAGGGGAAAGGTGGGTGCTTCCTTCCCATCCTGAGTTTCCAGAAGCCCTTGGAGGTGCGAGGTGCTGGGGCGAGGATGTTCTGGGGGGTCAGAGCCTCATCCCCTGTCCCCTCCACCATGAGTCTGGAGACCCAAGACCAAGCCTGGCATGGCTGCAGATGGCCGTGGGACTCTAGGCCAGTCCCTCTGAGCCTCAGTTTCTCCATCTATATGAGGCGAGCACTGGCTGGCTGGTCTTGAAGTCTTCTTTCAGCTCTGATGCCCTGGGGTGGTAAATGACTGGCAGGGGCACTCTGGGGTCGAGTTCCCTTGGCTTTTGTAAACCATCTTTGCAGGGAGTATCTGTTGGTCCTTTTGTTATCAATGAAGACTCAGGATCCACTTAGACCATCAAGCCATGGCCTGCTTCTCTCTTCTTCTCTCTAATCCGTGACCTTATGGTGAGCTGGGAACCAGTAGCTAGTGATTGCACTTTTATTTTATCCATCAGAGAGCCTTTTTCCTATGAACACTTTATAAATATGAGCTAATTTCATCTCTATAACCACCCTATAGTTAGGGATTGTTATTATCCCCATTTGACAGATGAGGAAACTGAGGCAGATCTCATCTGTAGAACCGAGGGTCTCATGTCACACAGCTCGCGTGGTGAGCTGGGATTCGAAGCCCAGCTGCTTGTCCCTTAGCCACCAAGCGAACGCAGTGGCCTTTGGGGTCTGGGAGGCACATGCCTGGCCCCAAGAGGGAGCTGCAGCTCAGCTCCCTCATCCAGTGCAGCTGGGGCCCAGCTTGGTTGAGTCGTTCTTTTTCAGGAAGAACTGGAAGTGAACGTGGAGTTTTAAAAAACGTTGGTCCAAGAGTTCCAGATTTGTAGATGTTGGTCTTTTTTTACAAAACAAAGGGACATGTGACACCTGTGTAGGCCCTGGGCAGCCATGTTCACCTGTGATCCACCGCACCGGTCCTTTCTGCTCAGTCCAGCTGGCCGGGAGCCCAGGGTGGGTGGTCCAGTCCCAGCCTTCCATTTAACTCGTCACAATGCCACCGCACCCCCCTGCTCCCAGGTTCCTCATCCATGCGGCGAGCAGGCTTCTCGCATAAACTGGGTGTCTTAGTTTGCTGGGGCCACTATGGCATGTTCCACACGATGGGAACTCGGGGCTTTGGAGGCCGGGAGGCCAGCATCCAGGTGCCGGCAGGCCATGCTGTCTCCCTAGCCTGCAGCAGTCTGGGGGTGGCTGTCCTCCGTCACCGGGTGATGGCTGTCCTGAATCTGCTCTTCTGCCTTCTGGCCCCTTCAGGCTGCACCTGCACCTCCTCTCTGTACAAGGCCTCCAGTTCTGTGGCACGAGACCCACCATGCTCAGGTGGGCCTCACCTGAGATCACAAGGACGTCAAAAGGCCTGAGTTCCAAATGGGTTCACGCGCACAGGAGCGCTGGTTAAGATGTGAAAGTGTCTTCTGTGGGATCCAGTCCCAACACCTGGCTGCTTTCGAGTGTGAAAGAGGAACACCAGCTGGTCGGGATGCTGGTTCAGCAGGTACATAGATACCAGCCCGGGATACCAAGAGGCGGGCACCTTGCTCGCCTCTAATGTGGGGTGAACAATAACCATAACAATAATAATTGTTATGCTACCCCCACCGCCACTGCCACCGCCCTAGAGAGTTGTTCCAAATGTCAAATGGGCTAACAGGTATGAAGGTGCCGTGTCCAGTGTGAAATCCCATAGTGAGGTGGGGACTTCCGATGACCACAGTAGTATACGGTCGCCACCTTCATTTGCTTTAGCCAACATTGTGGAATGCTTGGCAGCACATGCCCACTGCCCATCTGAGGTCGGCACTCTTAGACTCCCCAGGCGAAGTCGAGGAAACGGAGGCTCAGAGAGACGTGGTGCCTCACCCACAGTCACACAGCTAATGAGTGGCAGCTCGGTCTGCGCCCTCAGCAGGTCCATGCTCTTATCCACGGCTCCACTGTCCTTCGGGGGCTGGTGTCTCGCTGCCATTGGCTGAGTCTCTCTAAGGTTACGCGGACCGTCTGGGCTCTCTGGAATGTTTAGTAAGGACCCTGATGGAAGCTCTTTGTTGCTGTGTGGCATTTCAGCGGCCTCCAGAGCAGGCTGGATAAGAGTGTGCTTGCCCATGGCTTTCAGTATTTGGCAGGGGGTGGGGAGGGTGTCTGAGGGTCCTTGGAGGCTTTGTGCCAAGTGCTCCCCTGAGGATGGGATCCCACTCCTCCTCCACCAGGGCCAGTTGGACAAGCAGCCCCTGAAAGCAAGAGGGCCTCCTCCGTCCTCTCTGGCGTGCACACGCCAACCTCCGTGCGAGGCCCACTGACCCCCGAGCTCCCCGCTTCTTCCCTCCAACTGAAAGAACGATCCCTGCTTTCCGTTTCTGCGGCCTCATTGGGGATGATGAGTCACATTTGCAAGGGACTCTCTGCTCCCTGGAGAAAGCATGGAGGAGCACGAGCTGCTGTTATTTCTGCTAATAGCGTACTTGTAATTCAAGACTTCAGGTGGAGCCGCGGCAGCGTCTGGCCCCTGTGGCCGACGGCTGAGTCTCCTTGGCCCACCTCTGAGGAAAGGACCTCCAGCTGCCTCGTCCTTCAGCCTTTACGCCACAGTTGCCTCACCCTCCTCATGTTCCTTTAGGACAGGGCTTCTTAACCTCTTTTGTTCCACAGATCCCTTTGTCAGTCAGGTGAAAACCACGGACCCCTTGCTAAGTCCACACTGTACTGTGTGTTATTTAATACATGTAACACATCCACACCAACATGTACCCATAATAATGTTTTTTTGAATTTTCAGTTCAAGCTCACAGAGCCCCTGAAATCTTTCCCCAGACCCCTTGGGGGTCTGTGGACCCCTGGCTAAAAACCCAGCCTGCTTTAGGAGAATCATATCTAGATGCAGGGCTGATTACTGCCATTGTGAAAGGTGTTTTTTTTTTTTTTCTTTTTCTCTTTCGAAGTGCTTCAAAGTGTCAAAAGTTTGGTTTAGAGTTTAAACTTTAGATAGTGATTAACTGGCAGAGGGGTAGGACAGACAAGAACAGGGAAGCCTTAGAATGCCAGGTGCCTTCTGCAGCCATTCCAGGACCAGACACACAGATCAGGCTCAACAAATATTTGCTGAGTGAAAAAACCAGCTAAACCAGGAGCTAACAAGAGCTGGGATGTCTGTCCTTCACACTTCTCATTCCTGTACCCAGGGCAGGCCTCACTAATGGATCGCAGATTCTTAGAGCACCAAAGACTCTTAGAGATCAATTCATTTGATTTTCTCAAGAGCTGGGGAAATGAGAGCACAAAAAAGGGATGTACTTGCCTGTGCTCATGCAGAACAGATTCTAGCAGAGTCAGAATCTGAATGCAGACCAGTAACGGCCTCATTCACCGTGGCTCATGGCCCTGCCCTCTGGGCTCAAAGCTCCACCCTCTGACTGTGGCTCCACCCACTGGGTTTAAGGCCACATCCTGAATTCTGAGACAGGCTTTTTTTTTTTTTCCATGAAAGACAGTGCATATTTGTAGCTGATAGTTTTATGAGCCTGTTTCCTGCCTATAGAATTTTGGGGTGCTGGCAGCTGTCTTACATTTTGTACCCTTTCTGTACTGGCAGCATTTCTGCTGGTGTAAAATTCTCAAGAACCTTATGGGTCTCCTGTGTTTGTCCTGGGGATTGACCCCATTAGTCAGGAGGCTCCTCCACAGATATTTCCCAGGTAATCCTCTCTCTACTTCAGCCTTCTGCTGAGATGGCTGTGGGGCAGTGGCCCCTGGATTCCTAGATGCTCTTTGGTTTATTCCAGGGCACCTGTGAGTCATACCCTTAATTTCTTCAGAGCCCTTGTGTGACGGACTCCTCTGACCTTTTGAGTTTTCTGATCATTAGCAAAAGGTTGAACAGCCACACCCTCAGCTTTTTCTCTGTAGATGCTTTCCTGGTAATGAGTCTATTGCAATCTGCATAGGCTGAGGATTTCCAAAATCTATCCATTCCTGGTTTCTTTTTGTTTAAAAGCTCTTTTCTCAATTTCTTTCTTTCCGCTTGCATTTTTTCCCCATAAGCATCAAGAAACCAGGCCACACCTTCACCTTTTGCTTGGAAATCTCAGCTAAATATCTGAATTTATCCATTACAGGTTTTGCTTTACGTATGATCGTGGGACACAACCAAGGATACACCCAGTGACCCCTCTGAGCTGAATTTGCATCATGTCATGTCTGGAAAGTCCCCTGTTTAGGTACCGGCTGCCTCCACGGAAGTGTCATTCTGTGGTGTGCCCTGAAGCATGCTCATGTCTTGCAGCTCTTGTCACTTTGGGCTCTGGGGAATATTGATCTGTTCCCCTGGGATCCCTCAGGATGCCAGGATGCTTTGTGCCCACTCTGGGTGGGCTTCACCATCAGCTGGGATTGGTACTGTCCTTCCCTCTGGCTGGAGCCACAACCAGCTCTACTGTATCTGCTACATCTTGTTATCTCTGCTTGAGCAACAGAATTTTGGAGACCCTCCCCCAAATCTTCTCTTTTCAGAGAGGATGGGCAGCTCCTTTCTTGGAAGAGAAAATCTGATGGTTAGAGGCTTATTCTCTAGCCCTGGGAGTCAGGAGACCCTTCCTTCCAATTTGTTAAGGGTGCTTTGAAGTGCAATCCCACATTCTGCTGCTCATGGCAGACATCACCAATTGATTTCAGCACTCATTTCTTCTGAGCCCAGATGTGGCCTCAGAATCTCAGCACAGTACTCTAGGCCACCCCATCCCTGGAAGTTCTCTTCTCTCTCTGGGCCTCAGCTTCTCCTGTATCGTGTGGAATTGACATTGATGATTCCTGAGTCTGTAGTCCTGTGTCTCTTGAGCTTGGGCAGGAGCCACAGCAATTCCATTCCTGGCATTCTGGATAGGGCCAGTGGGGAGGCTTTACCCAGAGCACCACAGAGCTTTGTCCTGTGGGAAACTCGAGTCCTGGGCAATTTTCATTTTTCCAAAGAAATAGGTGGGTGGCGAGGAGACTTGCTGGGGCTTCGTGAATTGTCAGGTCTTTCGGGCGCTTTCGTAGGGGCAGGGAGAGACTCTGCATAGTTGGATAATTACCTGAGATGACCAATTATGTTAATCTGGGAGGAACTTGGAGACTGAGATTTCCAAATTTCCATTTTACCACCGAGGCAGCCAAGGCCCCTGTCTCCTGATTGACTCCCTGTCCCGTGCTTTCTCTTCTGCCCACAGTGTACCCTCCCACAGGTTCTCCCTTACATGGTTTGGCACTTCCATGGGGCAGGGCCCAGGAGGGATGTGCTTGAGCGACCCCCCCCTCCACCCCCACCCCATCCCCACAAGCCCCAGCCCCCAGCAAAGACTTGGAAACTTCAGTCCTGGGACTGGCTCAATGCTTGTTCCTCTGGGGCTGATGGAGCTCCCAGCTCTGGAATGTCCTTGAAACCTGGAGCTCCCTGGGCCTCGGCTCCCTTCATCCTTCCACCTATTGCAGGGAACCCTCCTCCAGGTCCTTTTGGAGACCATTTACTCCTCCTGCCTAGCTTTGGTGATGGAGGCTCTCTTTCCCACAGTCGTCGCTCCCCTTGCAGGAAGGTCTGCTCCCAGCTTTCCTTCTGTGGGCCTGTGGGTTAGCCACGCTCCCTTCTCTGGCCAGGCAGCCCCTCGGTAGCCACGACCCGAATCTCTGTGAGAGGAGGAGCGGTGGAGCCCCTGGCCCTGTGGCTCCTGGCAAGCGTGGGCCCGTGGGAGTCTGTCCCGTGTCCAGCCTGACGAGGGCCGTCCGAGGCTGCCTTGTGACTGCTGCAGCCTCCAGGTCCTGCTCCGCGAACACCACCCAGTGTGGCCACGTGAGGTGTGTTCTTAAGCCCAGTGAAAGCCCTTTTTGCCACTTAATTGACTTTTTATTGAAATATCTCCCTCTTTTATGCTTGTTTTGGGTCTCTTCCTGCAGCAGACAGCAAAAGCCTTTCGAGCCCATTTCCTACCAGGAATAGTCTTTAAAATGACTTTAATCTTCATTTGAAAATGATTTTTTCTGCTTATTTTGCTACCTTTTTTGGATTGTACTTACTGTTCCAGGGATAGGGGGAAGCTGAGGGTCCCGCATTGGATGGCCCCTCCTGCCAGTGGAGGGCGGCAGCGGGACATGGTTGGGGCAAGAAATGACTCTGAACCGGGTTTGAATCCCAGCTCTATCGCTTGCGAGCTGTGTGGTATCAGGCAAGTTACCCAGCCTCCCTGTGCCTTGGTTTTCTCATCTGTAATTGGAAATAATAATCCTTCCCATCCCATTGTGCTGTTGAGGTGATGGCATGAGTTAATACACATACAGCTGTTAATAGAATGCCTGCCCATAGGAAAATCTGTGTAAGCACTTACTTGAAAATAAACAAGGTAGCTGGGTGAGTGGGCTTTTCCTGAACCTACCTTCTCCCTGAGTTCTGCAAATCTCAAGTTGAAAGGGACCCAGGGATTGTCCATTTCTGCATCCCTTTCTGTACATCTGCCAGAGCGTGTATGTTTTAACATTGGCCCACGAGTGGTGTCTAACAGCCCAAGGAGAGCATTATCACTATAAGAAAAGAGAACCCTCTTCCGCTCTGACATCCCTGCAAATATGACCTGGCCTTTGGCCCTGGCTCATCCCTCCAGCCTGCTTCTAGAGCACCAAGCTAAGTGCCCCCGCCCCCAAAACAAAATGCATTTGGAGGGGGAGAGGCGGCGGCAGCCAAGGTTGAATGTTATTTGAATAAAAGGCTTTACACAGGGCAATCGGAGTTTGGGGCTTTATATGTCAACATGCCCATTTTCCCTGATTGGGCCTTTTCAGTTTAAGGGGCCTTATTTTCATTTCAATTCAGATGATTATAATCTCAGCAGTTGCTCAGGTTTTCATTCCTAGAATAATAAGCTTTGCTTTAGTTTTGAAACTTGTTTGCAGAGAAATAAAGCCAACCAGCCAACCCCACAATGATTCTCTGGCCTTGGGCGGATTAAGATTTTCCTTCTCGAAGGCTAGCGGGTGAAGGACGGATATGGGGCCTGGGGGGTAGGTCCCGCACTACTGGGGGATGCGGCGAGACTCTGAGCCGCAGGTGCTCTGGCCAGACCAGGCTGAGCATCTGGCTGGGAGAACGGGGGCAAGTTACACCCTGGAGCCTCAGCATACTCATCTCTAAAATGGGATGTCACTGCTAACCAGCAGATCTGGTGGTTGTGAAGATGAAAAGAAACTCACCGCCCTCATAGAAGAACTAGTGCACAGTGCTGGCACGTGGGACCTGCTCCATAAATGTCACTGCTGAGATTAGCACTAGTGATATTCGTTAATCTCTGGCCAGGCAGCCCCTCTGTAGCCACGACCTGAATCTCTGTGAGAGGAGTAGCCGTGGAGCCCCTGCCTCTGTGGCTCCTGGCAAGCATGGGCCTGTGGGAGGCCGTCCCGTGTCCAGCCCTGACGAGGGCCGTCCAAAGCTGCCTCGTGTGGCCACGTGAGGTGTGTTCTCAAGCCCAGTGAAAGCCCTTTTTGCCACTTAATTGACTTTTTATTGAATGTTATTATTAGTTGCTACTATTAATTTTTAGTATCAGTATTGGTCAAGTAGTGCTTTTGTTTAACAGCTTTATGGAAGTATTATTTACATACCATAATATTCACTTAAGTGTGCAATTCAGTGATTTTTAGTGAATTTCCAGAGTCGTGCAGCCATCACCACAGTCTAATGTTAGAACATTCTGTCATCTCAGAAAGATCCCCATTGCTCTTTTGCTGTCAATCTTTGCTCCCACCTCTAGCCCCTGGCATCAGCTAATCTGCTTTCTGCCTCTAAAGATGTGCCTTTGCTGGACATTTCATATAAATGGAATAACAGAGCTTTTCACGTTAAATTTCTTCATCCACTCCTTACCGACGATTCCCCTTTTTCAGACAGGTAAACCGAGCCTGAGAGGGTCAGAGGAACGTTCACTTGGTGGGAGCGGGGCTTCGGGTGGGACCCTCTGCCCTCTGGTCCTCAGGCAGCCTGAAGAGCTTTAGTGCCAGTGACCCTGGGTGGGTATCCCTGCACAGTGGACACCTGAGGTGGCCATCGCTGGGGGGGCTGCCCCAGAGGCTGCCCTTTGCAGTGTACCTGCTTCCATTTCTTTATTTACAATGTCATTCTGCAGGCCATGAGATGTGCACGTCTGTGCAGATATGCAAACATTTCTATAGGATGCATACCTGTTTGTAGAATTGCTAGTCATCGGGTGTATCCATTTACACTTTCAATAGATTTCACGAAAGTGCCCTGCAAGAGGAAAGCACCAGTCCAGCTTCCCTCCAGTCCTGAATACGTGTATGTCTATTTTCCTATTCTATGACACAGGGTATCCTCCATCTTTTTTCCATTTTTGGTTTTCTGATGGGTCTGAAATGGCGTTTTATTGTTGTTATTAAAGCAGTGCATTTTCCTGATAACTAAAGGGAATAAACATTTTTTTCATATGGTTACCAGCAGAGGAACAAAAAAAGGAAAAGCAAAAAGAGCAATGCTTGTCCAGGCTTGGTCTATGGCCAGGGTGTCTTCCTTGTTTCCATCACCCCATTGTGGAGGGACCCCAGGTTTGAGCCCGTGCTCTGTACTCATGGGCCCTGTGAGCTCGGGGTGCTCCGCCTCCTGGGCCTCGGTTGGCCCTTTCCTGGGAAGGAAACAGTGGGCACCCCCGGTCGTTCCCCTCCCTGAGGACTCAAAGGCCATCCAGACCATCGCTGCGTCCAAAGCGTGGCGTGTGGCGGCGCTGCCTCTTGATTTCTCAGCTACACAGCTGCAGTCTGTTTGCCCTGCGGAAGCTCTTCCAGACCCTCGTCGTGGCGAAGGGGCCTGGATGCGCTTGGGTCAGCCCTGGTGCTGTCGTTTCCTCGGTGACTCACTCAGGCTGTGCCTCGGTTTCCTCATCTGTACAGTAGGAGTGGCCAGGGGCCTGCCTCTGCTGTGGTTGTGAAAACTGCTTTGCAGGCACAAAGTAGGGGACACTGCTTGAGTGAGTCTGAGCTAAGACATTAAAATTTAAAAAAATTTGAAAAAAGCCGGCGGAGCCTGGCCAGGGGGCTAGGGCTGAGCAGGTCCCCCAGCCGCACCAGCTCCAGCCATCTCCTCCATTTTGGGCCCCCTTTGTCTGCACCCCACGGAGCCCAGCTGGCAAGAGCTGGGAATTAGCAGGCAGCGGCTGCGGGCGCCTCCTGCCGTGTCTAATCCGCGGAACTGGCAGCCGCTGCGTCCTTCCCGTCCAAAGGGCCCTGTAACGTGAGGCCCCCCGGGGGAGCAGGCGTCCTCATCCAGGAGGGGTTCTGGGAGGCGCCCCGCTGGGTTGGGTGGCCAGGCTTCAGAGGCGGGAGGCTGCTGGGAGATGCGGGACTCAGAGCTGGGAGCTCTAGAGCAGCGTCCATCCAGGCTGAGCTTTGCCAGCGGTGCCAGCTGCGTCGGGCAGGTCTCCACACGGTCAGGGCCGGGGGGCCTGGGTGGGCACCGGGTGGTCGTCTTTTAAGTCTTGGGGTCAGCCAGCTGCTGAGCACCAGGGTAGGGGAACCCAGGGTACAGTTTGGGTCTCTGAGATTATGTGTGTGTGCGTGTGTGTGATTGTGATAGGGAGTGTATGTTTAAGTTTGTGTGGGAGTGTATGTGTGCAGGTGGACGTGTGGTTGTGCCTGAGTGTAAATGCATGCTCAGTATGTCTGAGTTGTGGGAGTGATGTGTGTGTGCATGTGTGTTTTTGTGTGCAAGTGTGTGGGCCAGAGTTGGTGAATGCGGCGCCTCTGTCCCTTCCCTTCCCTTCCCTTCCAGAAGCCAAGGCCTGGCTGCCTCCGGGCCAGAACTTTCTGGCTTACTTTCTGCGGGCTATGCCGGGCGGGCGGCGGCTGGTGAGCTGGGGCAGCGGTTGATTTCCTTGGGGTCACCAGAGGAAGGTTGGTGCCTCGGAAGCTGAGCTTTGGTTTGTGTCTCCCCTGCCCACAGCAGCCTGAGGTCCATTTCATTCATTATTAAGTTTTAAATCCACCCGACCTGAAACTCGAGCCGCGGAACTCGCTCCTGCTTGCTCTGGCGCGGTTCACCCCGCCGCGACGCGGGAACTTCGCCGGCATCATCTGTCACGTCCTGTGTGCCTTTGTTTTCTCAGTCCCGGCCAGCACCTATGTTTGCTTGGTTGTCCTTCGAAGCTGCCCTGGCCAGAGGGGGTGGGAGGGCACCCCGTTCTGGGAGTCTGCTCAGGAAGGACCACCCTCACCCACCATGGTGGGTCCCAGGGCTGCCGGGCTCTGAGCTCTGCAACCGCCGGGGTCCTGGTCCTCTCTCTCGTCACTGTCGCTGTCTGGCCTTCTCCCAGTCTCCTGGGTGGACCAGGAGTGAATCTGGGGGGTGAAGCGGAAACAAAGCAAATGATCCCCCTTAGGACGGTTTGGGCTGGGAAACCACAGTCGCTGCTAAAGAGCCCTTTGCTGACTGCCTGGGTGACGGAAGCCACGAGCCTGCGACTGCACCCCATCACCTCTACGTCCTTCCTCCAGGAGCAGTGTCTGGTCCCGTCAGTCCCCCCGCCCCCGAAAAGGGGAGCTCAGCCCAACGCGTTAAAGTGCATCTGCTGCTGCTTTTTTATTTTCCTTTTCTCCCGTGCCAATGCTTGCCTGTGCCCCTAAGGATCAGTCGGATTTCCCAGCAGAATGAGAGTGGCAGGGAATGTCGACTGCCAGGTCCCCATCAGGTGATGGGCCTTGTCCTCTTTTTGGCCCCTGGGACTGATGTCTGTGAGGTCATTTCCGGTGACTTTGTCCAGCCCCCCGCCCCCCACCTTGGCCTCCCTGTCTCAGCAGGGTAGTGGCCGGGAACCCGCCTCCCCATAGGGAGGACTCACGAGGGAGAGGGCCCTGGGCAGGTGCTGCCGAGGGAGGAGGCATCTCCCTGTGAGTCCTGTCGGCTTCTCTCTGCCACGTCGTCCGCAGACTGGAGGCCTCGTGTCCCCTGGCTTCCGGCCCCCTGGCCGCCCCCGACCTCTCCGCCAGCGGCCAGCTGCACAGCCCCGGCCCCAGAGCTGTCGAGAAGCCGGATCTGTCCTTGTCTCCCCGCGGCCCTGGGAATTGCCTCTAATCTCCTCTCCGCCTTCCCCCTGCAGATGGTGACGACGACCCGCAGCTCTCCTGGGTGGCCTCGTCTCCCTCCAGCAAGGATGTTGCGTCACCCACGCAGATGATCGGCGATGGGTGTGACCTCGGGCTAGGCGAGGAGGAAGGGGGCACGGGCCTGCCGTACCCTTGCCAGTTCTGTGACAAGTCCTTCATCCGCCTGAGCTACTTGAAGAGGCACGAGCAGATCCACAGCGACAAGCTGCCGTTCAAGTGCACCTACTGCAGCCGCCTCTTCAAGCACAAGCGCAGCCGCGACCGGCACATCAAGCTGCACACGGGCGACAAGAAGTACCACTGCCACGAGTGCGAGGCGGCCTTCTCCCGCAGCGACCACCTCAAGATCCATCTGAAGACGCACAGCTCCAGCAAGCCCTTCAAGTGCTCCGTCTGCAAGCGCGGCTTCTCCTCCACCAGCTCGCTGCAGAGCCACATGCAGGCGCACAAGAAGAACAAGGAGCACCTGGCCAAGTCGGAGAAGGAGGCCAAGAAGGACGACTTCATGTGCGACTACTGCGAGGACACCTTCAGCCAGACGGAGGAGTTGGAGAAGCACGTGCTCACGCGCCACCCCCAGCTCTCGGAGAAGGCGGACCTGCAGTGCATCCACTGCCCCGAGGTCTTTGGTGACGAGAACACGCTGCTCGCCCACATCCATCAGGCTCACGCCAACAAGAAGCACAAGTGCCCCATGTGCCCCGAGCAGTTCTCCTCGGTGGAGGACGTCTACTGCCACCTGGACAGCCACAGGCAGCCCGACTCTAGCAACCACAGCGTCAGCCCTGACCCCGTGCTGGGCAGCGTGGCCTCCATGAGCAGCGCCACGCCCGACTCCAGCGCCTCCGTGGAGCGCGGCTCCACACCGGACTCTACCCTGAAGCCGCTGCGGGGGCCGAAGAAGCTGCGGGACGATGGGCAGGGCTGGTCCAAGGTTGTCTACAGCTGCCCCTACTGCTCCAAGCGGGACTTTCACAGCCTGGCCGTGCTGGAGATCCACCTGAAGACCATCCACGCGGACAAACCCCAGCAGAGCCACACGTGCCAGGTGTGCCTGGATGCCCTGCCCACCCTCTACAACCTCCACGAGCACGTGCGCAAGCTGCACAAGAGCCACGCCTACCCTGTTATGCAGTTCGGCAACGTCTCCGCCTTCCACTGCAACTACTGCCCCGAGATGTTCGCTGACATCAACAGCCTGCAGGAACACATCCGCCTCTCCCACTGCGGCCCCAACGCCAACCTGCCCGACGGCAGCAACGCCTTCTTCTGCAACCAGTGCTCCATGGGCTTCCTCACCGAGTCCTCCCTTACCGAGCACATCCAGCAGGCCCACTGTGGCGTCGGCAGCGCCAAGCTCGAGTCCCCGGCCGTGCAGCCCACACAGTCCTTCATGGAGGTCTACTCCTGCCCCTACTGCACCAACTCACCCATCTTCGGCTCCATCCTGAAGCTCACCAAACACATCAAGGAGAACCACAAGAACATTCCGCTGGCCCATAGCAAGAAGTCCAAGGCAGAGCAGAGCCCCGTCTCGTCCGACGTGGAGGTGTCCTCCCCAAAGCGGCAGCGGCTCTCGGCGAGCGCCAACTCCATCTCCAACGGCGAGTACCCCTGCAATCAGTGTGACCTCAAGTTCTCCAACTTCGAGAGCTTCCAGACCCACCTGAAGCTGCACCTGGAGCTGCTCCTGAGGAAGCAGGCGTGCCCGCAGTGCAAAGAGGACTTCGACTCACAGGAGTCCCTGCTGCAGCACCTGACGGTGCACTACATGACCACGTCCACCCACTACGTGTGCGAGAGCTGCGACAAGCAGTTCTCGTCGGTGGACGACCTGCAGAAGCACCTGCTGGACATGCACACCTTCGTGCTGTACCACTGCACGCTGTGCCAGGAGGTCTTCGACTCCAAGGTGTCCATCCAGGTGCACCTGGCCGTGAAGCACAGCAATGAGAAGAAGATGTACCGCTGCACGGCCTGCAACTGGGACTTCCGCAAGGAGGCTGACCTGCAGGCGCACGTCAAGCACAGCCACCTGGGCAACCCGGCCAAGGCCCACAAGTGCATCTTCTGTGGGGAGACCTTCAGCACCGAGGTGGAGCTGCAGTGCCACATCACCACGCACAGCAAGAAGTACAACTGCAAGTTCTGCAGCAAGGCCTTCCACGCCATCATCCTGCTGGAGAAGCACCTGCGCGAGAAGCACTGCGTCTTTGACGCCTCCGCCGAGAACGGCACGGCCAACGGGGTGCCGCCCGTCGCCCCCAAGAAGGCCGAGGCGGCCGAGCTGCAGGGCATGCTTCTCAAGAACCCCGAGGCGCCCAACAGCCACGAGGCCAGCGAGGATGATGTGGACGCCTCGGAGCCCATGTACGGCTGTGACATCTGTGGGGCAGCCTATACCATGGAGGTGCTGCTGCAGAACCACCGGCTGCGGGACCACAACATCCGGCCGGGCGAGGACGACGGCTCACGCAAGAAGGCCGAGTTCATCAAGGGCAGCCACAAGTGCAACGTGTGCTCGCGGACTTTCTTCTCGGAGAATGGGCTCCGGGAGCACCTGCAGACGCACCGGGGCCCCGCCAAGCACTACATGTGCCCCATCTGTGGCGAGCGCTTCCCCTCGCTGCTGACGCTCACCGAGCACAAGGTGACCCACAGCAAGAGCCTGGACACGGGCACCTGCCGCATCTGCAAGATGCCCCTGCAGAGCGAGGAGGAGTTCATCGAGCACTGCCAGATGCACCCCGACCTGCGCAACTCGCTCACGGGCTTCCGCTGCGTGGTCTGCATGCAGACCGTCACCTCCACGCTCGAGCTCAAGATCCACGGCACCTTCCACATGCAGAAGCTGGCGGGCAGCTCGGCCGCCTCCTCCCCCAATGGCCAGGGCCTGCAGAAGCTCTACAAGTGCGCCCTGTGCCTCAAGGAGTTCCGCAGCAAGCAGGACCTGGTGAAGCTCGACGTCAACGGGCTCCCCTATGGCCTCTGTGCCGGCTGTGTGGCCCGCAGCGCCAACGGACAGGTGGGCGGCTTGGCACCGCCTGAGCCCGCCGACCGGCCCTGCACTGGCCTCCGCTGCCCCGAGTGCAGCGTCAAGTTCGAGAGCGCCGAGGACCTGGAGAGCCACGTGCAGGTGGACCACCGCGACCTCACGCCGGAGAGCGGTGGGCCCCGGAAAGGCACCCAGACGTCACCGGTGCCCCGGGTAAGTGCAGCCCGCCGGAGGAGCCACAGCGCCCGGCGGCCTTTCCTTTCCTGGTGCCAGGGAGCGGCGCTGTGGGGTGGCGGCTGGGAGCCTTGCTCCGCAGTGGACTCCCCGGGTTGCCACTCCCTTGCAACCGATGTCATTTTTCTGTCTGGGCCTTGGGTGTGAAGGTTCATCCGGGCTCTGGGGATGGCATTTGTCTCTGCCTCGTTGAATTGGTGGCCAGGGTCCGGTCTGGTAGCCAGCACCCAGTTGTGGTGGTCCTCTTTGTTATTGATCTGGGGTGGACTTATTCACTTGCTTGCTGGGTCTCCTTGGGCACGTTGCTTAGTTTCTCTGGGTTTTAGGTCTGGGAGTCTTCTGACAATGCAGTCCGTATACAGGTAGACACTTGAGAGGCTCAGAGCCTGGCCTCGGTCATGCCAGCTGTAACCACCAGCTGATCCTATCATCACCAGCGTCGTCGTTATGGTTAGTGCAGCGTAGTTGATGGGCTGAGGCATTCGCCATGTTTGTGTTCAAGACATTATGGTTGTGGGGTGCCTGGGAGCAGCCAAGGAGAACCAGCAATGGATTCTGCTTGGGGGCTCGTGGACTGGGGGAGCCACAGGACCAGATCAGTGGGTTTCCATGAGGCAGGGGAAGTGTGGGGACAGGGACCGGGGGTCCCCGGGTGGCGGGCCTGGAACCTGCCCAGCCTCCTCCTGGTGGGGCCCTCGGGTGGCAGACAGGCTGGGCCTGGGGATTCCCCGGTTTGCGTCGTCTGTTTCCAGACCGGGAAGGTGCCAAGCGGTTCTCGGGAGCTTCTTTCCCTGGAGGGCCGCTGTTGGCGCCACTGGCAGGAAGGCAGGGTTTGGGGAAGGGCCACCTGCACAGGTGCTTGCTGGAAGGCAGGGTGTTTGCTGAGGGGCCGGGCTTTGGCTCAGAACCGGGCCTGGGACCCTGGGGTGTCCGGGGAAGAGGGAGTGGGATGGAGTGAGTGATGGGAGAATCCTCAGTGGAAGGCTATGAAATCTGTGGCCCAGACCACTTGGTGTTACAGATGGGTACCCTGCGGGCGGGGGCTGAGGGGCCTGTTTACAGACAGGAAGCCCCCTGAATGAGCTGTGTGTCTAGGAACCCGAGGCCTCTCTGAAGGAGCTCCTTTGAGGAGCTGAAATTCTCCCAGCCTCAGGCCTCTCGGCTGAGCCAGGCCCCGTCACCAGGGTCTTGAGCATGCCCTGGTCACGGCTGCGAGCCTGGCCTGTCACTCCCCGCCTGGCTGGGGCAGCGTGACTGCCCCCGGGGAGTGTTTGGCCTCTGGAGTCAGGGGGCCCAGGCTAGGATCTCAGCTCTTCCAGGACCCAGCTGGAGTTGGATCTCTCGGGCCTTGTCCTCACCTGGGAGGGTGATGGGATAGCACCTACCTCCAGAACTGGCGTCACCGTGGAGGCCCCAGGGTGCTTTCCGGATTTTTCCCCAACATCTGCTCTGGTTGGTTATCAGTCATTAGGCGTTGTGAATATTTCCCCCCTGACCTCTGTGTTTTGCTCTGAGGCTAAAGGGAGTGAAACCAGTGCTGGGCTGAGCTGTCCATTATGATGACAACTCAACTCACCCTGACGGGGGCCACGCTGTGCCAACGCTTTATGTCCATTTTCGGCCTCACAGCACTCAGTCACAGATGGGGAAGTGGAGGCAGAGCGCAGGTAGGTGGTTTCGCCACAAGCCCTCCGCTTTCAAGGGGCAGAGAAGGCATTTGAGCCCAGGTAGTGTCCACTCAGCAGCTCTGGACCTAAAGTCCATCCTGGCTGCCCAGGGGTTGGGGAGGGTCCCTGGTGGGGGTGGGGTCCGGGGCAGTCATCCCTGCGAGCGTGAGCTGCAGGCAGCAGGGCTGGGCTGGACCCCTGCACCCCTTCTCCTCGGAGAGCCCCACGGACACCCCAGCCCCTCCTCTTTCGGCACCCAGCCCAGCCCTGCACTGGGGGCCCTGCTGGCCACAAAGCTGTGTCCACAGCCTTAGCCCACTTGGGCCTCCCACCTGTAGCCTGTGCCCTGGGTTCGGCAGCAGGGACCCCTCCTTAAAGTCCCTACTGTGTGGGTGGCACTCTCCTGGGCACCAGCTCTTATGTCATCTCCATGGCAACAACCCAGGAACCGTGTTGTGACCTCTCCAGTCTGGGAAAGGTGAAGCCATAGACCCATGGACCCACAGCTGTGCAGAGCTGGCTTTCCAGGAGCCTGGCAGGCCTTCTCCCTGCCTCCAGGCCTTGAGAGAAGAGGGGGTGAGCCAAGAGTCACAACTCTGTCTGTCCGGAGCCCTGGGCAGATGGGCCATTTGTGGAAAGGAGCCAGACAAAGCCCAGGTACCTCCCTGGCGAAGGCAGCAGCCCCTGGGGCCTTGCCCCCTGCCTGGGCACGCCTTGGGGCAGGGGCCCAGCTGTCGGTTAGCCTGCCTCTTCCCTCCCCCAGGACTCACTCATGTCAGAGCAGACTCGGGGGGCCGCGCAGGGGCTTGGGAGCTGGCAGGCTGGGACCCTCGGGAGCGTAGTCATAGCAACCAGCTCTCAGAGGACTGGGTTCCCATGGGGCCGAGGCGGCTGTCGGCTAGAGCGTGAAGCGTCGAGGTTTCCACCTCCCACTCTGTTGATGGGTAATAACAGCCTCACCCCACCTTGCTGCCAGCATGGGCAGACCCTGGACCTCCATTGTCTCGTGAGACCCTTGGGTGCCTTCCCTTGCCGGTGGGGCTGGCTGGGTGCACTTACAGCCCATTCTACATCTGGGGAAACAGATACCCCGTGGCTTTACGTCCAGGCCACCCCCACTCTCTGCCACCGAGACCAGGGCTGTGCAGGGAGGTCTGGGGCGCTGAGTCGACGGGGAAGCTCAGGCAGTGGGACCACAGGGTGGCCTACCTGGCCTGAAACTCCAGCTCCAGCACTCACCAGCTACGGGGCCTCGGCAAGCACGTTCACCTCTTGAAACTTCACTTTCTCCATCCCTAACATGGAGCCAGCAGGGTAATGGTGAGAGCCAGTGTAGAGAGTGCTGGCACATAGTAGGTGCTCAATAAAAGCTGGCTGTGCCCAGAGTCGTGGAAGTTCCGCACCAGTGGCTGCTGTCTCCCCTCTCTCCGCCCTCTCTTCCTGCCCTCCCTCTCCCGTCTTTGCCGTTCTCTGGTGTTTTAGTTTCCTAGGCTGGCTGCTTAAAGCAATAACCATGAAATGGTTTGGCTTAAGTAATGGGAATTTATTCGCTTATACTTAAAGTCTGGGAAAATGTCCAAATCAAAGCATATCAAGGCGGTGCTTTCTTCCCGAAGACTGGCGATCCTTGGCTCCTCTGTCACATGGCAAGGCACATGGCGGCGTCTGCTGGTCTCTCTCTTCTCCTCCAGGTTGCGTTGATTTTAGCTTCTTGCTTCCTTGGCTTTCTCTCTCTTTGTGTGAATTTCATTCTTTTATGAAGGACTGCAGAAATAGTATTAAGACCCATCCTGAATGAGGTGGGTCACACCTTAGCTGAAGTAGCCTCATCAGAAGGTCCTACTTATAATGGGTTCACCCCCACAGGAGTGGATTAGTTTTAAGAACATGTTTTCCTGGGGGCACATACAGCTTCAGACCACCGCATCTGGGGTGCCCTCCTTTTGCCTTGGGCCCATCTAGGAAGTTGCTCAGAGCCGTGTTGGGAGGCAGCCCCTGGCCTGAGGCCCTGGGGCGCAGCTTCGAGACGCCTGGGCTGACTCATGGCCGAGGAGGGGCTTTGAATGCATCCTGGTGGGGGCTGATGCTCCAGAGGAGCAGGGGCCTTGGGGGCGCAGGGCAGGGGAGGCAGACCAGAGGTCAGGGTGAGGGCTGGGCAAGGTCAAGGTTGGAGCAGAAGGGAGGGGGGACATGAGAAGGGGGAGGGAGCCTCCCTGGCCTCATGGTCCAGGAACCTGCTTCCCGCTCGGGCCCTGTGTACCCCTTGTCTACTATGCAAGGTAGGGAAGGCTACTCTTGGGTGGGGGTGTCTGAGGGGATACCTGCCTTAGTGGGTGTTGGTGCTACTGAGCCTTGTATGAGTCTGTGCTTATGTGAGAGTGTGTGTCTGTGTGTGAGTGTGTACCTGTGTGAGTGTGTGCCTGTGTATGCCTGTGTGTAGGTGTGTGAGTGTGTGTGGCTGCATGCGAGTGTGTACCTCTGTATGCTTGCAAGTGTGTATGTGTCTGAGTGTGTGCTTGTGTGTATGTGTTTGTTCCTGTGCATGTGAGTGTGAGTGTATATGAGTATGTGTGCCTTCGTGTGCTTGTGTGACTGTGTGTATGTGCCTGTGTGAGTGTGTGCATGTATAAGTGAGTGTGTATGTGCCTGGGTGAGTGTGTGTGCCTGTGTGGGAGTACATACGTGCACACCTGTTGTTTTAGTCAGCCAAAGGGATGTTGATGCAAAATACCAGAAAATCGGTTGGTTCTTATAAAGGGTATTTATTTGGGGTAGAAGTCCACAGTTACCAGGCCATGAAGCATAAGTTTCTTCCCTCACCAAAGTCTGTTGCTATGTGTTGGAGCAAAACAGATGCCGATGTTTGCCAGGATTCAGACTTCCTGGGTTCCTCTCTTCCCGGGGCTGCGTTTCTCTCCGGGCTCAGCTCCTCTGCTTCTCTCCACAAGGCCAGCTGTAGACTTATCAGGCGAGTGACTTATCTCTTTTCCCGGGGCCTTCTCTCATGACCAAGCTCTCTTACTTCCCGGGGCTCCAGCTCAAGACTCCAACATCAGAACTGCTCCCTCTGTTCTTGCCTTGCCTTTTATATTTGATTCCCCACCCACCAAGGGGTGGGGCTCAACGCCCTACTGACGTGGCCCAGTTAATGCCCTAATCATAACCTAATCATGCCCAGATGAACAGACCAGTTTACAATCGTAATCCAATATCTATTTTTTGGAATTCATAATTACATCAAACTGCCCAACTACTATACCTGTACATGGGGGTGTGGCTTGGGGGCTTTGTGCACACACATGTGCCAGAAGCTGCTTGTACAACCGGGAGCATGGTTGGGAGTGGTGGGTGTGGGGGCCAGGGTTTCAGTGAGGGAGTCGAAGGTGGGTGTGTCTGGGGTGAACTTGGATGTGCCACCCTGAGTGAGCGGGGGGACCGTGAGGGTCTCTCTGCTTCTCTGAGGTGTTGCATCTGTGTGTCTGTGTCGCAGAGGGCAGTTGCTGTGTGTGTGAGTGTGTTGGTGTGAAGGGGTCTTGTGTGTCGATGGTGAGTTGGGGTGAGTGAGTGCTCATATGTGAGCCTGCCTGTGTGTGTGCTTCCGTGTGCGTCCATGCCTGTGCATCCAGGCTTGTGTGTGTGTGTGTGTGTGCACCCAGGCTCCTTCCAAGCAGCAGGTCCTGTGGTCCCCCCCTTGGGAGTCCCCTGCGGCCCGTCTCTGCACCTGGAAGGGCCCGAGTATCCGGCAGTGCCATCCCTTCACTGAGAGGGGACCACGTGGCAGAGGGGCGCTTGCGGAAGCTGCTCGCCCTGCCCGGGCCCTGGGTGGTTAGATTCCAGGCCCGGGGAGCCCACTTCCCCCATCTGCCCCTAGGAGGAGCGAAGCACATGACTTCAGTCATGGGCTCTTCCGCCCACCGCTCTGGACTGGCCGTGGCTGTGGCCTCCAGAGACTTCCGCTCCAGCACATCCACGAAGGGGGAGTGCGGTCTTCCTCTCCCCGGCCACTGCCGTAGCCTCACCCCCCACCTACAGGGCCTGGGCTGGAATGCTGGGATTAGAAAACAGTAGAAAGCCAAAGTCCCTGGGTAGCTGGGATCAAGACTTCCCAGTAGGGCTCCAGCCCCCCTCCCAGGTCTTTCCAAGCCGTCCTCTTCCCACCTCCCTCTGAATCCAGTTCTACCAGCCTGGAGGACAAACATCAGTTCTCTGCTCCACCTGGGGAAACTGCCCCATCCCAAGGTGAGGGCACATGCC
>JAQZBX010046251.1:0-20820 GCA_029593785.1 Cabassous unicinctus | reverse complement strand
TATGGTAAGTGGCATTGTTTTTAATTCCAGTGGTTCATTGCTTGCATATAGGAAATCAATTTCACTTTTCTATATTAGCCTTGTATCTGTGACCTTCCTGTACTCTATATTAGTTTCAGGAAGTTTTTGTTTTTGTTGTTTTTCAGTTCTTTAGAATTTTCTAGGTATACATTTATGTCATCAGCAAATAGAGACAGTTTTGTTTATTCCTTTCTAATATGTTTACTTTTTTTTTCCCCATTCCTTCCTTTATTCTACTAATTAGGACATCTAGTACATGTTGAATAGGAGTGGGACAAGAATATTTCCTTGTCTTGTTCCCAAACATGGGGGCAAAGTGTCCAGTTTCTTACCATTAAGTGAGAAGCCAGTGTAGATTTTTTTGTTGATGTTCTTTATAAAATTTAGGAAGTTCCCACCCATTTCTAGTTTGCTGAGGGTTTTTATCATGAGTTGGCATTGGATTTTGTCAAGTGTTTTTCCTCATCAATTGATAGTATATGATTTTTCTTTAGTCTATTGTTGTGGTTAATTATAGTACTTAATTTTTAAATGGTGAACCTTGCATGCCTAGACTATAACCTGTTTGTAGTATATAATCCTTTTTATCCATTCTTGGATACCATTTGTTAATGTGGTTGAGGATTTTTGTGTCAATGTTCATGAGAGATTTTAGTCTACAATTTATTTTCTTTATCTGATTTTGATATTAGGGTAATTTTTGGCCTCATAGAATGAGTTAGGAATTGCTCACCCACTTCCATTTTCTGGAAGAAATTGTAAAGAATTGGTATCAAGTATTCCTTAAATGTTTGGTAGGGTTCACCAGTAATACCATCTTGACTTGATGATTTCTTAGTTGTATGTTATAAATTATTTAATTTTTAATATTTATACTGATACATAGGTTTTCTGTTTTTCCTTGTTTGTATTTTGTTCATCTGCATCTTTTAAGAAATTGTTCCATTTAATATAATTTATCAATTATGTGGGAAAAAAATTAAAATTCTTCCTATTCTTCCATATCACCATGTTAATAACCATGGGAACACTAAAGTTGACCCTTATTTCATTTCTGATATTAATAACTTGTGTCTTATGTCTTTTTTTCTTGAGGGTTTATCAATTGTATTGATCTTTGTAAAGATCCAGCTCTTGGTGGTGTTGATTTGCACTATTGTTTTATACTTCTTCTATTTCATTGATATCTGCTCGAATTTTTATTACTTAATTTCCTCTGCTTTATTTAGTTTTAATATGATCTTCTTTATCTGTTTTCCTAAAGTGGAAGCTTTGGGTATTGATTTTAGAAATTTCTTATTTTCTAATATGTGCATTTAATGTTCGAAATACCCCTTTATGTACTGCCTTCACTTCATCCCACAAATATTGATACTGTGATTTTATTTAATTCACTATTTTTAAACTTCTCATGAAATTTTTTTTACACACAGGTTATGGAGAACTATGTTGTTTAGTTTCCAAATATTTGGGATTTTTCCAGGTATATTTCTGTTACTTGTTTATAGTTTAATTCTGTTGTGGTCTGAAAACATACTTTGTATGATTTCTATTTTTTTAAATATGTTAAGATGCATTTAATGGACCAGAATATTGGCTATCTATTGAATATTACATGTGAGCTAGGAGAGAATTTATATTTTGCTGTTGTTGGATGGAGTATTTTATAAATGACAAATAGATCAATTTGAGTGATAGTCCTGGTCAGGTTATTTGTATGCTTGTTGATTTTCTGCTTGCTTGAACTATCAGTTGATAACAATATCATTTAATGATAGTGGATTTGTCTATTTCTCCCTGAAGTTTTTCCCTCATTTATTTGGATGCTCTCTTGTAAGGTACATATATGTTATTATGTCTTCTTGGAGAATTGACCCCTTTATGTAGTGGTCCTCTTTGTACTTCAGAATTTTACTTGTTCTGAAGTCTGCTTTGCTGAAATTAATACAGCTAATTTTGAGGTGTATCTTTTTCCATCCCTTTACTTTAACACTTTAACTTATACAGTCTGTAAGTTTAAAATGGCTTTCTTGTAGAAAACATATAGTCAGGTTTTTAAAAAACCCACTCTAACAATACTTATCTTTTACTGGATATATTTAGACAATTCACATTGATTATTATTGATGCATTTGGAATAATATCAACTATACTTGTAACTGTTTTATTTATGTTGCAGAGGCTACTTTTTCTGTCCTCTCTGGTTTAACGGACATTTTATGTTTCCATTTTATCTCCTCTCTTAGCATATAATTCTATTACTTTTTAAAAAAATTAGTGGTTGTCCTAACATTTACAATATACATTTTTAAATAATCAAGTTCCATCCTCAACAAACACTATTCTACCTCATGTGTAGTGCAGGTACCTTATAACATAGTATCCCCAATTCCTCCCCATCCCTTTTAACATTGCTGTTATTCATTTCACTAAACTATATGCTATTATACACACAGTACACTGTGTCCCAACTCCTCCTTGCCCTGCAGGCATAGTGTTCATTTAGTCCTCACATATCCTAAACTTCTTCATGACTCAGCATCTTCTACTCAATAAGCTATTTCCACTCAAGCACCCTTAGAAGAGCTAGTACAGAGGATTCATCTCTCATCTTTTATCTTAATTATTACTTCCTCAGAAAGGCTCACCTAATCCTCCAGACTATACTAGATCATCCCGTTATATACACTCATAGCATTTTCTTATATCTACCTTTATGGTACTCCCCCCCTCTATCCCCCCCGTTTTTGTTTTTGTTTTCTTTTTTTCTCTTTGTTTTTTATAGTGCTTTCAAAATTTTAAATGATTGAGTATTTAATTAAGGTCTGTATCCATCATGTCGGTTTTAAGAACCATAAGAGATTTTATCGTTTCTCTCTTGGTACTTGCTGTGCCTCAGCATTGACCTGATTCTTATTAAGTACTAAATACATGTTTATGAAATAAGCCAATGTTAAGAGATGTTTTATGGTTTAAAATGTTTGAGAAATAGTGCTTTCTATACTGATGTAATTCTTTGAGTCTCTAGTATGCTAAACTTCTATATAAAAACATTTGTTGGAAAATACTCCAATAATTTGACCAGACAACAAGGCAAAATTCCATATACCATTTGTTTCTGTACAAGCTGAACTAAGAATGGTTTTTACATTTTTACGGTAGAAAAAAAACATAAAAGTATATTTCCTGACGTATGAAAATTATGGCATTCAAATTTCTTTGTCCACAGTTTTATTAAAAACAACCACACCCATTCATTTATTATTATCTATTATTACTTTTCTGCTATAATGGAAGACATGAATAGTTATGATAGAAACTTTATGATCCTTAAGCTTGAATTATTTATCATCTGGCTTTTCATGGAAGAAGTTTGTCACCCTTAGTCTAAGACATAAATAAAGATGAGGTATTTCAGGAGTATTGTTTAGTTCTAAAATCATTCTCCACAATGTTGCAGTTCCAACTAGGAATGAAAAATAGATTTGGATACTGTGGTAGATTGAATTATGAATCCCAGAAAAAACATGTTCTTAATCTATTCCTATGGGTGTGAATGCATTGTAAATAGGACCTATTGAAAGTGTTATTTTTAGTTACGGTATGGCCAAATTAATGAGTTTGATCTTAAATCCAGATTACTAGAGTCCTTTATAAGCAGAATGAACTGCTTATAATATGATATGAGAAAGAAAGCTATGTGAAGCAAGAAGCTGGAATTAAACAAAACCTAGAAGAGAAAGAAGATGCCACCATGTACATTGGCATGTGGATGGGAAAGCCAAGGATCCAAGGATTGCCAGCAGCCAGACCTAGAATGCCACAGTCTTCCAGGACAAAGCATTGCCTGCTGAGTACCCTGATTTTGGACTTCTCCAAAACCGTGAGACAACAAATTCCCATTGTTTAAGCCAACCAATTGTATGGTGCTTGTTTTAGCAGACAGAAAACTAAGACAGGTGCTATTAGATGTCCTTTATAGATAATTAGTGTAAGAAAATTGGAAGGAGTTTAAAGTTGGAAGGAGTATTGTTCTGATAGTTGTAAGACCCAAGTTCAAGTCCTAGATTTCACCCTAAGTTAATGATTTCTGAGAATGCAGAATTTTCTTCACTTTTCTGTCTTTATATGAATGGCCAGAAAACAGAATAAGATCATAATTAAAAAAAGAAATGAGCCCTTAAAAAACTAATCCTTGTAATCCTAAACTGTTAGATTTGTCTTTTACAAAACACTCAAACCAAATATCCTTAATAAAGTTTCATCTGGGAGAGAGATTTCCATGCTAGCAATCTGTAAGTGTAATCAAGTCCATCACAGAGAGACTGCATTATTGATTTTGAGCCTGGACAATGGCAGTTTTTTTTGTCTTTCCCAACTACATTTGTTTATCAGATTTCAAAACTACTTTCTTCCAGAAGAGGTGGAAATGTATGGTTGTGTCATGGGGTTAGGGGTATTTATCCATAAATCAGAAAACATTTTCAGTGAAGTCAAGTTGTATAGTGAAATAAAGGTACTCAATGAAGCATCACATATTTCAACTCTCTTTAACTACTTTAAACTATGTGATCTGGGTTATGTGCCTTCACGTTTTCTGAATGTTTTTCACCTGTAATATTTGGGGACAGAGTTTTATAAAATAAGCTCCCTTTTTACTCTGATTCTAAGCCATGGGACAATTTAATAGTAGAGGGATGACAGAACATTCTGTAGGTAAATGTTATAATGAGGTAGCACTGATTTTCTGAGCGTTTGGGTTATTTCTCAGAGAGTTCTGATTTTTGAGACTATAGAGCCAATATTTCCTGTAGCACAAATTAACCTCTAAATATGAGATTTTAGCAAGCAGGCCTTATCTTGGGACAAAATCTAATTTTAAGCTTCTCTGTTGTTTGATGGAAGGAAAAGTCTGAGTTTTTCAGGGACAAAAATAGACATTTTGTTGCTGTAACACATGCCCTCTTGGGGAAAAATGAGCTATAAGTAATATGCTTTGGCATTGTTTAACAAACAAATATATGATTTGCACAAAAACTTTAGTAGCATTGCTGGAACTTCTATATCTAAATATCATAATTTAAATGGAACAGAAAGGGAATTTGACTGTTATTATTCCAGACGTGGAAACATAGGGATAGGTGCTTTATATATGGGATTTAAGTAAATTCTCAAAACATTCTTATTTAATAGGTATTATTATTTTCATTTTATGGATTCAAATACTGAGACTAAGGACAATTATGTGTAGGCAACTTAAGTACTCTGTGGCAGGACTGGAATTAAAATCCAGAAATCTGTTTCCAAACCCCTTCTTTGGAATTACAGGCCAGGAAAGCCTTGAGAATTGTAGCTGAATAAATAAAATTTCTTTTTAAATATTATTGAGCTCAATTTTTATTTACAGCCTAAATAAAATTTCTCATAGAAAATTGCATATCCTAAAGGACACATATACTAAAGTAGCCCTTGTCTTATTTCCAGCAGTAAGGAGTGGTAGGGGTGGTGGGAAGTGTAGGCAGGAAATATAATAGAGGAATTAAAGTAATTTTACAACCTTCAGAAGGTAAATACAAACTCTGTGCCATGAAGGAGAGCTTCGCATTGATGTGCTAGCACATGAAAAGTTAGGACAATTAATGCAAGTCTCTGAAAGTTAACCACACAACTAGGTAAATTTGTATTAAGAATAGGATCTGTATGCAACATGGATTCATATCTCAGACCTCTGTTGAATTGAACTACAGTGACATGGCTAGGTAATCACTAGGTGATGATACCCAAGACAACCTCCTATGTTGATATGGAATTTGTTTGCTATTTAAGGGCAGTCCTTATATGTAACCCAAACACAACTTTTCTTTCATGTGTGGTTTCCCATCATGTCATGAATTTAACATAGGTAATGTAACTTATATAATCACCTTTTACAACATTACTGTCAGATACCATACAGATAATTGTACTTTAGTGTAAATGAAAACCATATGCTTTCATTAAACTATGCTAGGTTGCTAAAAAATAGAGTATAAAAATGAGCTTGACACTAAAGAATTACGAATAGGCATCTAGATTTATTTTGTTTGCTGGCATTTCATTCTTTGTATACATATACACACACTTAAGGACTGTAAAGGAAAAACTACCAATTAATGATCTACAACTAGGACATAAATTATTTTCATTTTAAGCTATAACTGCAAAAAAAAGTTTCACATCCAGATTAATGGAAAAATGTATTATAAGAGAGTTGAAAATTTGTGTTAAGGAGCACCCTCAGCTAGATTATGAAACAATAGATTCTAACAGCTTTGAAGTATGCATTCTAAGAAGTCCCTAAACATATTTATGTAATTGGAGTTATTTTGGTTTATTATGTCAATTACCTATGTACTAAAGAAGAAAGAATAGTTTAGAACACTCTCATTAGAGAGGTTGGCAGTTACATGTATGAAACCTGATCCTGAGCTTTCAAGGAGATTAAGACAAAACAATTTAGATCATCTTGTGAGGTTTTCTGTAACATTCCTAAATACAACTTCTATTGGGAATGAAAAAATATAGTGTATACTTGTGTTAATGATCAAATATGAATTATAGAATTGTCAGAGAAAGCAAATCATATATCTGAGTTGTGTCAAACTATTTGGGGATAAAAAGGAATGAAAGTAGGAAAAAAATCTGAGCTCCTATAGAAACTAACAGTGAATGGATTCCTGATTTCATTTCATTGACATCTATGTATGAAAATGCAAAAAAGGCACTATGCTATATGCTTTGGAGAAAAATGGATAGCCTTTGCCCTCAGTGGTTGTTGTTTTGTTTATTTGTTTAGATTGGGGAGAGGAAGGGCTTCTATACAGGAAACACTAATTAACAATACAGAGCAAAGCACAAGAACTGTAATGCAGGCTTAATTGTCAAATGAGTGGTAAATGATAAATACTACTGTTTCATTGAATGTGTAAATGGATTTCTAAGAGAATGATTTTGGCAGTTTTTATTCAATGTCAATTTCCATAATGTTTCAATGTACAGAGAATTGTCCTTTGCAGAGACAGATAAAATAAGAGGACAAAGATAATGCTAGTTTAGGAGACGATTTACGAACTAGCAGGCAGAATTATTATAATAAATCTCATTTGATTAGATGTTAATGAGGTGATAAATACTGTTTTTTCCCTACCCTTCTCTTGAGAGAGACCATGGTAGAAAGAACTTAGTGGTGGTTTTAAAAAACATATAAGGAAATTTACTATTTCTCTCATAATCAGGGATGACTGATATGTACAAGAGAATTTGAACACTATACTTCTCTTTGCAAGTGTAAAAACAGCCAAAATAACCTAAACAAATTCAATTGTCCCCTGAATTATTTTTAGCCATTCTTATTCCATTGTGGACCCTCTGACACTGACATTTCCCCTAATGCAATATAAAAATGATTGAATAATTACATCCCAGTTAGAAATTGATTTTTTAAAAGCATGTTCTATGCTTATAACAACATGATCACCATTCCTTTACCAATCACCATATTTTTGGCTTTTATTAATTTCCCCATCTAGCCTACTGATTACGGTACTGTTCACCACAGACCATTCGCAAATTAGCACGCACATTAGAGCCATGTAAGAATGTTGACAATTCAATGCTGTTTTTGATGACACAAATTTATTACACAATTACTCTATGCCATGACTATGCCAGGCCCTGAGATTACAAAGGTAAAGACATGCACACCCCCAGCTTTTATGTTTATAGGCTAGTGGGTAAATGAGCCTTAAAATTCTTCTTTTTATGTCAATCTACCATTATTTTATTTTATATTTTCTCAACCTGAGGAACAAAATATATAACAATTATATCTGAATCACCTGGGTTATTTGTCAAACTACACATGCCCACTCCTCCTACCTCCAATTTTCTTCTTCCAGGTAATCAAGTATACTCTCATAAAGGAAGGGAAATGTACATTAAAATAAACCTTATTTTGATTCTGAAGCCAATCCCTACTTTATAGCCATTTCCCTACTTGTCAAAAACCCTTAAACTTACCCATGATGCCAGCGTTCTACATGCTAAATAATTGTCCTATATTTCTCCCAGTTACCTTTGTTTTTTAACCATCAATGTTTATATCCCTTTGTTTTAATTCTTATTTGATGATGATAATTGCTGAACATGATTTTTAATCAGATAAAATAATCCCTCCTAATATTTAGCTATTAAATCTCATTGTCTGTAAACCTATAATAAAACATTCAATAAAGAAATACAGATGCCTACCCTCTGTACAATACATATTAGAGAATGTAAAGAAACTTAAGTCAATGAACTGCCCCTTCAAAGTCCTGAGAGGTATATATATTGAAGAGTTAGAAGAATGAAAGGAAAGCATTCAATCAAGTATGAATAGAGCCTTAGAAAGCAGAAATAGTCACTGAGTGGTTCTCTGTGGACAATAGTAGGTCAGAAATCCATCATGTAGTAAGGGGATTTCTAAAGTAAGGGTACAAAATGAATAAAGGCTCAGAAGATAGAAAGGGAATGGCATATTTAGAATAAAGTTGTATTTATGATACATTTGACTAGATCAGAACATTGGGGCAGAAAACTCTGGGAAGGCTATTTGGGATTGGATTGTACAGAGAATTAGTTTCAAAAGGAGAATCAAGGTCAAGGGAGGTAAAGGAGACTTATGAATTTTCACATTTTCCTGCTTTCACTATCATTTCTGTTTATTATTGCCAAAACACTTTTGCCAAATGTGTAAAATTCCCCTCTATCTGGGACAACAAAATGTCATATAAAGCCCCAGCTCCCACAAGAAAAGGCACTTCATGTTCTTACAGATAACTTGTATTGCATGTTTATGAAACCATAGTTAAAAAAATGAAAACAATTTTTCTGCACTCTTGGGTGATTATATATTTGTCAAATCTAATTTCTTCAGAAAATTTCCTTTTTAATAATTATGCCTTGAAACTCTAGACAGCTGCTGTCTACTCATGACTGAGCTGATTGCCAGGGTTGCCTCCTTTTGATAGTCCTTTGGTAAATGGGTGCAGACAGCAATCCTTCATCTCAGCTTCCTGCCTTTAAACCAAAAAAGCCTCTAATTCACTTTTGTGTTACAACAGCAGCACCCTTTGGAATTCATTTGCATATGACTCAGTTGATGGGCACTGAGAGATACATGAGCATGCCCACAGCAGGTTGTGAGGGGTTTGCAAGAGGTTTCTCTTTATCCATAAATGTGGCATGTCTGAATAAAGGTTCAGTGTCAGAAAGAACCTAGAAACCTCTGTTTTGTACCTGTCTTGTGGCTGGAAAACCTCAGATGACAAGGCTGTCAACTTGTCAGTTTTATGAATGCAAAAGAAATTCCAACTAAGAGTCAAGCTGAAAATGTCACCTTTTGTAAAAGCACTCCTTAGACTGCATTTTCAAAAGGATGTATTTTTGCACTCTTGCCAAAATGCAATTACATGCACAGTTGCACAGGCAAATACATGGCAATATTTTCATAAGAGTAATTTACAGTAAACAAGTACAATTAGAAACGGAGAAGGTTTTTCCTCCATGCAGTTGTGTGACTAATAGAACAGCCAATGGCGTTATAGAGAATTTCAAGAAGACAGAGAAGAGTTTGCCAACACAATCATTGCCTATCAGTGTCTCATTGGCACCAACATATTTGGTCCCACCTGCCCATTAATCTAAGCAAGGCCCCTGATAATTTTTAAATTTGTGCACAGAACCCCTTCAAAGCACACAGGAAAAGAGAAAAGCAGAGAAAACATATTTAACAAATCTGAACTAGATTAATGTTTTTAAATAAGATCTTCAGTTTCTAATTTCAGAGTCCAAGTCCAGCAGAGATTCTAATGGCTCTCATGAAGACAATCTCTTGCCTCAGAGTAAAAATTTACCCTAAGCCATCTCTGACAAATGGTTCGTTCATTCACTATTTAAAGATTTTCTAGAAGAATCCTAAAAATCCACCAACACTTGACATCCATTTCCTCTCATTTATTTTGCTTTGGTAATAAGAATGTATAATCTTTGTCGGCCAATAGTTCTCTCACATGGGATAAAAAATTCAAAATTCTTTCAGTGATTAACACCTACAATGTGTTGGCAAATTGATGACAGAAAATGCTCTAACAATGCCAACTGGATTCTAACATACAGAATTGGACAATGCAAAAAATTACCAAAATTAACGCAAATGCAAGGAAGTAGCGATCGATCTATATATTACGTATGTATTTCCATGTTTTTGTTTGAAAATTGATTATGCATGCATGGGGAATTTCCCAGGCGTATTACATTTATGTACATGTAAAAACTTACAAATTTCATTATAAAAGGTGAACATTATCTCTCTTTATGATTATGGAGTTAATTAGATATACTTTTGTATATAGGCTTTATATCTTCCTTCTTCTATATACCTAGCTTTTCCAGCCTTAGTGTTAAAAATATGAAGCCCAAAAATGTAAGTTAAAATGTGGGTGGGAGAACGGATCTTGTTTGTAAACAAGACAGAGACATCTTCTTATAATATGGTAGTTCACACCATTTCTCCACTGCTAAAACAAAACAAAGATAAGGTAAGACTTCTGTAAGGAATATCACCTCTAATTCAATATTCTAGTTTCTCCATATATTCCATGATAATTCTGAATGTAATATGCAGACAATACATAAACACAACAAACAATATTTGGTTTGAGAATGGGAATTAGAACTATGGATTTGACCTAACAATATGAGTATCTTTACTATCAGTCTGGAGATAGCTAACCCAATTCCATAGGTCTTCAGAGATTGAAGTCAAATAGAGGGGATTTATTTGACTAATTCTAATTCAGAATTCATAAAAATTAAAACTGACAGGTAAAATATATATGACATTCATATATGCAGATAAGCAATGATGTAAGATAACTGAGAAATGTAAGATATATGTTTTCAAACAAAACTTCTATGGGTGTTTAAGAAGGGAGAAAGCAGTGGTTGTGTGGGCATGCTTTGTACATTAAGTCATAGGAAAAAACTGACAAAAGAAAGACTTTGCAGCATTAGCTACAATTGGTTCTAGAGCATTGATGTTATGAAAATTTATTTGCATATTTTGTGGAGCAGTATAAGAGGGTGCATGGCAGAGACAAAACCTAAATCCTTTAGTAAAAAATGGGGTATAAATATGTTTACTTACTCTGCAGTCCAAGTGTTAAGACAAAGAATTGTTTGAACCTTAATTTCAACTTTAAAAATAAAATAAAGGAGTTAGGCAATGCTCAATCTTTGTCATTCTTATATTGCTTTTATTTAGGATTGACTTTCCAAATGCATGTGCTAAGAGAGTATTAGTCTACTGTAGTGGTTCTCAAACTTTTGTATGCATCAGAATCACTTGGTGAGATTGTGGAGGCTCATCTCCAGAATTTCTGATTTAGGAGTTCTGGGTGGGGCTTGAAAATTTGCATTTCTAACATGTTTCTAGATGCTGCTGATGTTGCTTTAAGACTCACTGGTTTAGTGACTTACTGGTTTAGTGAATTATCTATTAGCAAAAAATGAAAAATTTTCATTGTATTATGAAATGGGACCACCAGTTTATAGAGCATCAAGTAGGTTTCTCTTCTACAATAATTCTCAAAACTTTTAACATAAAATGTACATTGGGTATATTCAAGATGAGAATGTAATGTGCACTGTTTCCTAAAATTGTTTTTCATAGAACTACCCTTTTAAGGAGCACCTTGTATTATTTTTTTTGAAAAATAAATTCTAAGAAATATCATTCTATGAGAAGGTTTGTGTACAAGGCTGAAAGATTCTAAGTCAACGCTATTTAAGCTGTTTATACTGTTAATTGTCAAACCAAACAATACAGTCTTCTGAGTATAATTTGCTTAAAGGGATAAATGGCACAGTAAGGCCTTGAAGCCTAGAAGTGGGGAACACATAAGGTAGATGAATTTTGTAAAATCTGGTCCTTATTTTTAGAATGCTAACACATCAATTAACTTTGATGTGAATATGTTATATATGCATATGGCAGTAGAAATGCTTAGCATCTTCAGATGTATGCATGTATTTTTAGCTACTTATGTGCTGTCAAGAGTAAATGCTAGAGGTACCATATTCATATGCACAAATTCAACCTGGCTTTTATTTTTTCATATTCTTAGTCTTTCTTCCTACCGTCTTAAGATACAAAAATGTAGAATTGTATGATCTTTCATATATTTATTTTAGTTATTCTGTCATACTCAGTGCCCAAATATTCTTGCAAGTTCATTATAAAATACTAGACAACTTGAAAAATTGCATGTATCTCTTCTTTCTTCCTTGATTTAAAAATATGTGTTTACTAAATCAATGAGTTTTTCTAGTTTAGAGTCATTGGACCATAAGACATAATAAGTCCCCAGTCACCAAGTAACCACCTTTCCATGCCCTAATTCCACTCACAAAGAGGAACACTTCTCTTTTAGAAGGTACTTGCCACTATGTTTCTAAATTATATACTTACAATACAATATATTGATTTTTAAAAATTTTATATGCAATCTATTGACTCCCAATAAAGAAAATGAGGGCTTAGCCTTCATATAAACTCTCTAATGTATTTACATCACAATATTTGGGTAGATTAGCGTTATGTGTTTTCATTGTTATGAATGCATAAAAATTCATAATATTCACAGCTGAGATACACACCATACTATAACATTTCCTTTTTTATACATCTTTTCACCCTCTACCCCAGTTTAATTAATGACTAATTTGATGTTTTACTTATCAATCTTTTCTCCTAAATGAATAATAACAACAAAGATGCTAAAACCCCTTGCTGTATGGCTGTACTCTTAATGTGATCTATCCAGGGCAGGATTTTATTGGAAACATTTTTTTCTAGATCATATTATAGTCCTGCTTGAATCTGGACTGATTGTTCTATAGGACTACTGCATAGATTTCACCTGGGACTTCACCACCATCCTAGGAATATCCTTCTCCTCACTCCTGTAATGAATACCCTCTTTCCTAGATTCCACATCGTTTTTCCTTACTTATTCCCCCTTTGGTTCCTTTGGTTCATTTTCTTAGGCAATTCAAGTATAAAATATCTGACTTTTACCCTCAGACTTAAGTGATGATTTGGTTACAGGTAGAATTCTTTGTTGGAAATCATTTTCCCTCATAATGTTGCTGGATTTTTTTTTCTAGGTTCTTGGCTAAGCTATGAGAAATGAATTTCAAGAGCAGGCCAGTTAGTTAGGCCAGTAATTTATTAAGGAATGGTGAGGAGAGAAATGGGAGAAAATAACAGATCACGGGTCCCAGGTAGAGAGGAAGGGGCTGAAGAGTGATAAAGAGCCAATTTACAGACTACAATTCCCCATTATAGATTTTAAATCCCCAGGTTTACTTGCGTATTGATCTAGGTGGGGGTGAAGAAGGCCAGAATAGGGGTCAAAAGGCAAGAGCAGGAATAGGGCAGGAATGGGCACAAGGACAGGGCTGGTTTGCTTTCCCACTTGCTTTTTACACCATTAATTATTCTGCCCCTTTGTTGACGGAAGGGGAGGAGTTTCAGCTGTTTGCTGTTTTGATTGATTACCCCACCCATCAATCCCCTGGGAGGGCCCAATGATAAGGTCCCTGGAGAATATCCAGGGCTTCTCCTGGCTTCTGGAGGAACTCTCATTCCGAATGGGAATTCTCATGAGGGTCTTCCAGCAGCCATCTTGGGGGTATTAGTGTCCATGTGGACTTCTTGCCAGGTTCCAGATCCATCTATTGATTCCCTAACCAGCCTGTTTCAATAAGTCTGAGGCAAGTTTCTGTTGTTTTCTGGGGTTATTGGACTCAAATCACTGAGCCTTTCTGGGGTCCTTTGAACAAATCCAGTTACTTCAAATTGGAACCCTTCCTTATCCCTCGCGTAAGTCCTTGTCTTTGAGCTTTTCCCATTCTATTATGTCAGGTACAGTGCACCCAGTCAATTTTCATCTGTCTATAATGTGTTGCCATTGCTCATCTCATCTTCATTCCAGTTATTTGAGGTTGTGGATATATATATATATATTTTTTTTTTTTCCCACATAATTTTTGATAGTTTTCAAGAGAGAAAAGTGACAAAAGCATATGTTCAATCCTCTCTATTTACTTTTCCACCCTGTCTTCCTTCAAGACTTACTTGGTTTTGGGATATAGGGATAAAATGATACATCTACTGTTCCTTGGAAATTTAAAGTGTTGATTCGTTAGCAAATTAAAAGTCAACAGAATGTTGCACGTGCCATGTTAGTGTTATGCTGGGTTGCTGCATAGACAATGGTCACCTAATCAGGGTGGGCCCAGGAGAGACTGGAGGAGGCACTATGGACAGTCACTATGAACAGTCATTAACTAAACTTGGGGTATATATGCTGAGTAGGGATTAGCCAGGCAGAAAAACAACAACAATATTCTAAGCCAAACATATAGCATGTGCAAAGGAATAATGATAAGAAAGAGAATGATCCATCTGGGGAATTAGAAGGAATTTAGCAAAGTTGGAGTAAAATTATAGTTGTAAAAGTAAAGGACAAACTGAGGTGGGAATAAGGAATTCAGCTAAACCAAGATACTCATTTGCTAATATTTTGGCTTGTTTTTAAATTATAGTGTGATATCACGTTACTTTGCTATTTCTTTTAAGATCATCAGCATTTCATTGAGATTGGGGTGAAAATCATGACTAGTTGTGTATTAATAGTAATAATCCCCTTAAAAGGCTGGTAGAAAATCACAGGTTATTGGCCAACTGTTAAGTGACAAGTCCAACAAATTTTCTAGAAAATGTGCTGTGCAAAAAAAAAGAAAGAGAGCAGAATTTGTCAGTCCCTCCTCCTCCTCAACTCCCCTCCAACAATGAGATATTTGATTTGGAAAAAAAAATTGCCATTTGAAAAATTAGTGTTATTAAAAAAAAACTTTGGTATTTTCCTAAGCTCCGTTCAGATATTTGTGTAGCAAAGTTGCTCAGTAAAAACAGTGAGATACAGTTAATTTTTAAAAACGTGTAATGGACGGTTACATTTATTTCGGCAATTGAATGGCAAATGGTATTTTGAAGGGGAAAAAAGTGACGTAAAAAGGGCTTTGCATTGTCGATTCTGCTAGATTGACTTGTTGGCCACACTTCACCACTTACATCCTTCCATCCTCTGCCCTGTAATATAGGCCCTGGAAGCCCAGGAAACACATTTCCCAGAATCCCTGCCTAATGACTCATACTCACATAAGAAATGCGAGGTGGAAGGAAGTCAGAAGCCATATTATGGGGGAGGGATGAATAGGTGGAACCATGAAATTGTTCCCTATGACACTGCAATGATGGACACATGACATTATACATTTGTCAAGGCCCATTAAACTAGGCAATACAAAGTGTAAATGATAATGCAAACTATAGAATTTGGTTAGTAGCAATGCTTCAATATTGGTTCATCAATTGTAAAAAAATGTACCACACTAATGTAAGATGTTAATAGGGGAAACTGTGTGTGTGGGTGTGGGGGCAGTATATGGAAATTCCCTAAACTTTGGGTGTAATTTTCTGTAACACTAAAACGTCTCTAAAAATAAAGTTATTTATTAAAAAAAACAAACATATTATTGTTCTTCAGCAGAGTAGGCTTCAGCAAATAGAGGATTTTACAGCAGTCTCTGGTTGTCTCCCTGTAAATAACCCATTTCTATGTGGGAAGCATCAGTAATCGTAGCTCATGGGCTCCTTTAGTCACAATAATATCCTAACTCTTGTAGAGCTGGATTTTGAAATCCCGAGAGTGCCTCCAATCTTAACCACACATTATTGATAGAGTTTTATGCACAAAAGGGAAGTAATTCTTAAAATTTTGTGTCTCACCTAGTTATGCTGGTGAGAATTTAGAAATTAGTTTTGGGAATTTTTACTTTTATTCATTTTTAAATGTAGATAGGGAATTAGAGAGAGAGGCGTAAGGAAGCTGGAGTAGAGGGGTTTTCCAGGGCTCTTCTTTGTGGTGAAAAATGGTGGTATTGGGGAAGGCAAAGAGGAGCAGAAGACAGAGAAGTTAGGTTAATCTACAAAAGGAAGCGCTCAGAGAGCCAAGAGAGTAGGACCTGGGGACATGCAGGCAGGCATAGAGAAATGCCACAAGGATTGGGATGCAAGGGCAAAAAGATCTAGAGTTTGCAAAATTAGATGCTTTGACATGCCTGTGTGGTTTTAGAGTTATTCACCTATGTGGGTGAATTATTAATTAGAATTCCTTAATATTTTTGTAGAGATGCAGATTTGGAATTCCTTTTAAAGATTCCTTTTGCTTGGTGGCTAGCCATAGCTAATGTTCCTTGGTATGCAATGCTGGGCTCTGGAGGCCTTTGCAATTTAAATGGGTTGCCATAGTAACAAAAGGAAATAACCATACTCGGTTGTGCTTGAGTTGGCCAACCACTCCCTGTCACATATCTAAAGCTTTCTGCGTTCTTTTAACCCATCATGGGGAAAAATATCCTTAAAATTTTCTTTCAAAATATCTTAAAGGATAAAAAAAAATATATATATATATATAAGATATATATATATATCTTAAAGGAGAAATCCCCTGGAGAGATAGGATTCTACTTTTGAAGCTCCCTCTCAGAAGAAAACAAATCCTAGAAAATAAAATACTCTTAGTTTAGTTATCTTTTCAGGGCCTTTGCCCAACCTGATAATAATTACTTCTATTTTGGGAAGCAGATGTGGCTCAAGCAGTTTGCCCTTCTGCCTATCACATGGGAGGTCCCAGGTTTGGTTCCCAATGTCTCCTAAAGAAGACAAGCAAGACAGTGAGCTGATGCGACAGGCTGGCACAGAGAGCTGATGCAACAAAGAGACACAATGAAGAGACACAACAAGCAGGGAGCAGAGGTGGCTCAAGTGATTGGGTGCCTCCCTTCCACATAGGAGGTCCTGAGTTTGGTTTCTGGTGCGTCCTAAAAAGAAGATGAGCACACAACGAACAGACACAGAGAGCAGATAGCGAGCACAAACAATGAGAGGTGAGAGGGAGGGTAGAAATAAATAAATCCTTTTTTAATAATTACATCTATGCTTTCTTCCCTTCTCTCCCTCCCCCCCCCCCACACACACACAAGCACCACCACCAGAAAACAACTTAAATTCTGAGATTTAAGGATTTCTTGGGAGAAAGATGCTGTACCATTCTGCTTATTTCTTTTAACGTTACTTTGTAGGTTATATTTTTCCAGCTCTTGAATATAAAGGAGAAAATTATTTAATCAAAGCCAAAACTTTTGCTTCTAACTCTAATGACACCAACATCACAAACTGGCTTCTATTTATTAATACACTGCTATATGTCAACTGTTACGTTAGATGATAGATTTCTTACATACATCTCCTTCCTCAGCAACCTGGAAAGACACAATTAGACTTAAACTTGACAAAATATGTGTTACATCAACACACACTCATACATATTCACAATATATTTGTCTGAAACTTTAGAAAGTTCCAGTCTCATGGGTCCTCTAGCATATTCTTATGAGCTAAGTCTGTGGTTTTCAATACCCTCTTCCTTTGTAATTTCTCACTGCCTGCTGTTCCCAGTGGGAGGAGATTTAATGTGAGTTTAAATTTCAGACAGGGTTACAAATTAAAATTGCCTTCATTATCACATCCGTTTTCTTCAGAATTACCTACAATTATTCTAATCCCTGTCCTAAATCTGATTTCATGACTCTCATCTCAGAGTAATTTCTATGTTCTGTTATTTCTTCAAGTTTGGGAGACCCCACCTCCCCATCTCTCATTTCTCTTTTACATACTGAATTTCAAAATGAAAATTTGAAAATGCAAGGAATCTTCAAAAATAATAGAATTGAATAAGTAATAACACATTATATATTTTTATAATGTCTCTTGCCATTTCTTTCTACCTACCAAGGGGGGAAAATTTATGCTCTTTAGTGTATATTGTTTTTAGCATAAAGATTGGATTAAATTGTACTCTATTCTTCTCTTATTTTCTGTTTTGTATTATACCTAGCAGAATACACATCAGTGCTGTTCTTTCAAAACACCTGATTCCTCTGTATAGTACGTAAACAATGACTCATAGAAGGGGTCAGTACTCTCTTTTGGAAAAAAGATAGGTCACACCTCAGACCCGGGAGCTTTTCTGCTTATGACCTCGAACTTCTTGCTGCCCAGCAGTCTCTTTGATTTAAAAACATGGAAAATGGCCTGCTATACTCTCCAGTCTTTTTTTTTTTTTTTTTTTAACAAAGAAAGAACATGAAATGGAAGAACTGTAGAGGCAAAGGGTAAGAGATAGACTGTACTTTTATATTCAGTTCTTCACAAGTCTTCTCAAAAGAAAGGGAGAAAGGATGAAGGAGCTCCTCTATGAGACGAGAGCCTTCACTTGGGGTTTAGTACTCCACCTAAGCTCTAAGGGATGTCTTCCAGATTCCCTCATGATTTCTTGGGGTGGGGGGGTTCAGATAAATCCTAGTCTACCTCCATATAATCCAGAGAAAATTGGTCATTATGATTGGAAAAGTGTGACAATAAACAATTATTGCTGTCTGCTGGCTAATTCTATAACTGACAAGACATACTTGTCCAATTTCTTTTCAGCATGTTATACAAAGATTCATGTATTAAACCCCACCATTTGGATCCATCCTAGGCACCTGGCAAATTATCCAACTGTTTATCCATTGAGTATCTTTTTACTTGTTGTTAAAACTTTGGCGAGTCTTAATCCTAAACCTATGCTTCTATCTCATGTCATTTCTAATTGCTAAACACATCCACTGTTTAGATGGTGGAAACCCCTCCTGCAACTATCTCTATCTAAAAGGATATATTCTGTGGCCCATTTTCCCCCTCTAATTTCTAGGTGATTAGATAAAGTATAATTTGGCTGCAGTATCACTCCATCTTTTCTTTAAATATGCCAATCTCCTTTCTGTTCTATGGTTACATCCATTTAATTCTATCTGTTAGAAATACTTTTCACACGTCTTTATTTGCTAACCTGCTATGTAATCTTAAGCTTTCAGCTTAACTATAATTTATTCATAAATATCAATTCTTCCTGCTACATATTGCTGAACACCTACACAGTTCATTTGTACCTTTATCACCAAATCAATTATTTTAAATGTCTTCTACCCTTCTAAATTTTAGACGGTAGAGAAACAAGATAGCAAAGTTACTAGTGCATACTGTTTGGATTATCAGACATTCTGGATGGAAATCCTGATTTCTCACTTAAAAGCTCTAGGTATCTTTGGGAAAATTATTAACCTCTACTTTCCTCAGTTTCTTCTTCTGAAAAATGGATATGAACACAGAATGTGCTTCACAGTGTTGCTGAGAGAATCAAATGAGACTATTTCTATAAATCACTTGTACATGTGGCACATGATGGCTTATTGTTCATTTCTTTATCCCAGTTCCTGGTATATACTAAGCATTTAACTAAATACTTGTTGAATAAAATTTTTCTGGATTCATTACTTTGTTTTAGAGTTACTAAAAATAGAATTTGAGTTACCAAAATTAGTTGGGTGTAAGGGTCAGACACTTAGAATTTCCATTCAAGAATAGCACTTTGGTGGCCAATATTTCCATTTATGTATCTATGAACTGACATAATAAATCAAGAGAAATGCTGATTTTTAGTTAAGGAAGATGAATATCAGGAGGAAATTTGACATCATATTATGCTATTACCTGTGTGTGTATTTGTACATGTGTATGTGTGTTTACCTGGGTCCCACCAAAAACAGATGTCATGCTCAAACAGGGAAGTTTGGTATAAATTTAATATTCAGATGATTTATAAAGGCATGAGCAGGATTTGGGGAAACTAGCAAGGAATAATGCAACACCCTGAAGATTGCTCTAACTACTTCTGAAGGGGCAGAGAAATGAAGCAGATATTAAAATCTGTAGAAAGAATATATATCCTGGAAGGACCTGGCAGGAGCTGTGGCCTGGCAAGGAAGGATCAAGGAGAATAATTACCATGATCTCCCTTTCTTCCTGCCCTCTGATCTCATGCAAGTGCTTCTCCATGTCCAAACCTAGGAAGAAGCCTCAAAGGAAGAGCTCAAAGAAATTCATTGATGCAATTCCATACAGGTTAGCCTCTTAGGGCACAGAGCACAGTGCAGAATGGAAATTGGATCTGGTGGGGCAAATGAAAATTTTCCAACCAAATTTTTATAGAAGGAGGGAAAAGGAATAATAGAGAGTTTATCATTCTTAAATACTTCTACATGCGGAAGTTTTCTGATCCTCTTTTTATCATATTTTTTGATAAATTGTCTTCTCATTTCACATTTATCCTAGCATTAGTATGAAATGTTAAATTGAACAAGGAACTTCCTTGTATCTGAATTCTTTACCTCTTACATCAATTCATTTTCCCTATCCACTTTATAGCAGATAATGTGCCATTTCAATCACCTCTTTTCATCATCCATCCTTGAGCTTTTCTTTCTGCCACATCAGTCCTACTCAACCCCAACCATATGTTTCTCCACTTTTACTCAGATGGCTGAGTGCTGCTGGAGACAATCACATAGCCTTACACATTGATGCCAATACAAATTTGCATTCTCCAAATTTATAAGTCAAAAATTTGGATCCTCACATTTAATTTATCCTAATGTCATGGGCCAACAAGGTAGCTAGAAAGCATCCTGCTCTGAGAAGAAAATTAG
>JAQZBX010046250.1:0-20821 GCA_029593785.1 Cabassous unicinctus | reverse complement strand
CCCTTGCTGCTTGTGTTTGCTGTGTCCATTTGCTGTGTGTCTTCTCCGTGTCTGCTTATCTTCCCCTTGCTGTGAGGTCCCGCTGCATCAGCCCCTCACGCCCGCGCGTGCTGGCCTGCCCTCACAAGGAGGCCCCGGGAAGTGAACCCGGGGCCTCACACATGGTAAACAGGGGCTCTATCGGTTGAGCCACACCCGCTTCCTGTTGTGAGTGCTTGCTGCATCAGCCCACTAGGCTGCGTGGGCTGGCCTGCCCTCACAAGGAGGCCCCGGGAAGCGAACCCGAGGCCTCCCATATGGTAAACGGGGGTTCTATCAACTGAGCCACTCCGGCTTCCCTGCCCTACACTTTTGACATTCTGGACTAGTTCTGTTCTCAATTGTGGCCAAGTGTTAACACGTGTAAAATAAATCATCTCTTCTGCTGTCTTAGCTGAAGAATCAAATAAAAAAAAAAAAAAAAGAAATGATAGTGGAGCCGGTGTTACTCATAGTGGAACAGGTGAGAATGTGCTTTACATGTACAAGGTCCCAGGTTCAATCCCTAGTACCTCCAATCAATCAATCAATCAGGAATCATAAAATGTTGTTTACATACAATCTAATTATGCGGTTATCTCAAAAGCTGAAGATCTTGATTATCATTAGCCCATTCAATCATTAATGGTTTCAGTGCCCAAAGGTCAGTTTGCATTTCTGAATACTAGAAAACTGGATGAGTTATGTACATCTTATCTTCAAATATATTAGATATAATTTTTTAAATTACTGCTAAATAGACTAATAAAATATTACCCTACAGGAAGGGAGCTGGTGCTAACTTCTAACTTAGAATGGTGCAATATTCTAACTTAGAATATTGATGTAGTTTCACTTAAGTCTTTTTACAAGGTACAAGACCTATTTAGATGTATACACATATATGCCTAATGATCTTGAGTTCTATTCCTGCTTTAGTCCATCAAAAGCATACTTCCCTGGTGCTCCTTACTGTATCCCACCAATGACTAAGTTTTCCAACACTCATAACATAATACATTATATAACCTTCCCAGTAGCTGATTTATAAATGAATTTTAAAGGCCAACTGACATTTCATACATTCTTTCATTAATACATATATACACTCACTCAACAGGGCTAAGATTCTGCACTGAAAACATCCTCCACAAAACAGGAAGCAATAGGGCAAGGAGATTAAAATGATGACAATTTATATATAAGAGAAGCAATAATGTGAAAAAAATAACTATGGCAATAAACAGAAAACAGAAAAGTTAGACTAAAAACTATCAAAGAGGTCTATGATCTTTTTTCAGGAGAAATAAGTCTGATGGTGGCTGGATGTAATGACCCACTCGGACCAGGGACTACATGGCTGCACAATTATATTGTACCTGTTGTACCATCCACCTTCCCTAGCTCATAAGCAAAAATCTCTGGTGGCAAGAGTGAGAGTGAAACCAACTCAATGCAGAGATTCCCACTCCATAATTTAGATGGTAAAAGACCTAGTAGGAAGATTTGATAACCCTAGAAGAGGCTGAGGGAAAATTTAAGGACAACTTTACAGAATAAATAATTACTGTGGACGTATTTATTATCTGTTATTTCTCCCTTTAGAGATTCATAAAAAACAAAAGAAAAGGATCTTGTGATTGTCTTAAGATCAGCAAATAAAGGAGGAGGAAGCTTAGAAAGGGATAAATACCAGGGGGGGAATTAAATACTGATGGAAAAGTTGAACAAAGTTAGCTGAATCCAAGACACACAGGCAGAGAAGGGAGGAAAAATGCTCGGGAAGGAGGAGATATAATCCACCAGAGGGCCAACTGGATTCCTTGACAAGGTAAAAGCACAAGGTGGCCTTCAGCTGTTGAAATGTCAGAAAGAATGTCCCAAAAAGAGGTGTTATCGGAAATGATTCTAGAGGGATGGGGAAGGAGAAGGAAGAGAAGACAAATCATATGGAGTTAGAATAAAGAGAACACATGGAATGGTCAGTGCAGTGATCTCCTTAGTGGGGGTATATGCACCACCAAGATGCATTCAAGATGATCCACTGGGATACAGGAAGATAACATTCCAACTACTATTCATATATTTTAATATCTTTCTCTTAAGACTTCAAGTTTTATATATGTTTAACACCGAAAAATATAGAGCAACAGAGTTCCCATATACTACACACACACATGGAGTTTTCCCTCCGAACATTCTGCATGTTTCTGTAAACCTACCAGTGCTCTAATAAAAATTATTTTAAAAACCACATGCATATTATTATTATTATTATAGTAGAATACAAGGACTCTGTAAATAAATAGATACGTAAACTAATAACAAGCCAGCATACATGCATACATGCATACATATAAAGCATGACTGAAATAGGGGGAAAACTTTGGTTAAGGTGAAAGAGTCAGATGAGGAAACAGTTTTGTTTTGTTTTTTAAAGATCAAAAATGAAATAAGGTCATTATGGACAAAAAATTACATAAAGTTTAAATGTAAGGTTAAGGAATATGACTTTATTCTGAAGGCATTCATTTTATATACCCAGCTATACCACGTAATAGCAAAATGGAATCACTAAATGGAAGGACTAATCATTAAAATACACTGTTCACTCTGTTACATGCAATGTAACGAGCATTAGGAATGCAAGGAACTAGGGGTGATAATCAACCCAGAGTAAACTAAACAACAACAAAAAAGAAACATTCAAACATGTCCTAATTTGAATAGGATAAAAACAAACGGAAAAAAAAAAAATCACTACTTGTTTTCTTAAATTTTAATAATCATAGAGTGGTAAAAGCCTAAAAATAACATGAAGTATGGAATCCACAGATAACTTTTCCACAGATAAATTTTCCTACATAAAAGTACAAAATTTCTTTATGGGGAAACAATTTTTTTTTTTTAAAGAAAAAATATATGGGCAATAAGTTAAATAGACAAAGGTCTACTTTCAATCCTTTGGTATTTCATGACTATTCAACACTAACATTAACTTTTTTTAAAAAAAAGAAAAATAATTTTAGATACTGCCTTCAGTAAAGAAAAAAAAATGTTTGAAATCACAATTCTGATATAATAGGTAAAACTTGTGCAGCTACACACGAAGCCCTGCAATGTGGCTCAGTGTCGTCACCCTGGAAGACAGAGAGTGCATTGGACAGGAATCTAGGAAGCTCCTCTCCCTCGCAACTTACTATCACAGCACTTTAGGTAGCTCTTGTTTAGTCATCCCACAATATGTATTTGGCGCTCATTTTCCTGTGTGCCTCTCCATCACTTAACAGGAGACTACAGTACTCTCTAGTTCAGCTGTTCTCACCGGGAGGTGATTTTTACTCTCCCCCTACCCAGGGAATATTGGGGATGCCTGGACTCAGATCTAGTTGTCACACTTGGGTGGCTGCTACTGGCATCAGGTGAGTAGAGGCCAGGGTGCTGCTAATAACGACAGTAGTGCTGAGGTAGAGAAACCCTGCGCTGGGTTTGTGTCCTTAGACACAAAGACTGCGCCGCCTGCACCGATCTGCTCAACCCTGCTGCTGGGCCCATGGCGGGCACTCAAATATGGAAGGAACGGATATGTGAACGTCATGTCAATGTGAATTTTTAAGAAATCTCTCTTCACATGATACTCTTTAAAAGCTCCCTTTCTTTCCTCCTTTTACTGCCTGCGTGACATTGTAGAATGAGAAAGTGCAAATATCTACTGTCCATGTGCAGGCTGCAGTCCTGTCCTGAGGCAGAGGAGTAACAGGGGAAGGCACCCACCCACCCTGCCCCGGCAGACGTCCTGGGCATGTCCCTGACCTCTCAGATCTGACCGGCAGGTTTACGTTAAAGACTTTCTACTTCTAGGAACATTCACTTTGCATAACAATTTTTCATACAAGCTAGAGAACTTTTTATTATGGCAGTTGATGTCCCTACAGTATTTTATACCACAGACGTAGCAGCGGTCAAGTCTGCAGTAACCATAATCTTTAGGTCAAGCTTTTATTTCACTTTAGAGGCCTTTAAATGAGCACATGCCTGGTGATAAATTAAGTTGGCAGGCATTTCCTTTTATTACTATTCAAAGGAAAGCATACATAACTATCAGTTTATTTCATGTAAACAATTTATGAGTATAGTCATCATTTGTTAACCTAACTAGACTACAAGTTCACAGAATTAACATGCAATGGCTATATGTTTCAAGTTCCTTACACCACTTGAGTAGTAATTGTAACTCATAAATCAAAATAAATCCAGAAAATGATAGTAACTACACACTTTCTCAGTAAATTTGAAGAATGTAAAAAATCCTAAGGCCTTTCCAGCTTTTCAGAGTAAATCCATGACTACTGTGTATCAGGTGGCACTGTGATCACATAACTATGTACTAGATACGGTCAGAATTTTTAAAATTTTATTAAGTAGGTGCTTTAGTCTGCCAAAGGGCTGGTGATGCAAATATCAGAAATGTATTGGCTTTTATAAAGAGTATTTATTTAGGGTAAAAGCTCACAGTTCCAAGACCGTGAAAAAGTCCAACTCAAGGCACCATAAGAGGTGCTTTCTCACCCAAGTCAGCTGCCATATGTTGAAGCAAGATGGTCACCATCTCTTGGAGGTCTCTACCTTCACCTCCAGAATCTACTGTCTCTTGGAGCTCAGCTTTGAGCAACCAGGCATATGGTTTGTCTCTTTCTGGTCCTTCTATAGCAATCTCAGCTGTTCCGCACTCTTCCCAAGTTCAGCTGTAAGCTATCAGATATATAGCAGGGCTGGTCTCCTTTTGAGCTGCTCTATGTGGCCAGTCTCTTAGGGGCTTCATGCTTAACAAAGGTCTAACCTTTAAAAGGGAGGAATAAGAGGGATCTTACCTTTTTCTAGGACTCTACAACACCTCCTACTAAATCCTATTATCCCCTCTAATAGTATTATAATAACATTACATATGAAAGGCATAATGCCTCAAACTTTAAAGCTAAATTATTCAAAAACTGAAGTGAAGATTACTTACTCAGAGTTATATTATTCTTTGTCCTGAGCTGAAGAGTAAGTGATTTCTACTGAAAGGACTCTTAACAGTTTTGCATTTTTTTTTAACTGTGTCATCTTCTTTTAATTATTTGGCAAGAATGAGGAGTTGACAGAGAAAGGACATCATTATGAATAAGTTTTTGGAAACACCTACTTAGATAAAACTTTCCTTACCATCAATTGAAAAGAGTCTACAGCAATTTTTTAAAAGGCTATCTTGGGGAAGCGGGTGTGGCTCAGTGGATAGAGCCCCCGTTTACCATATGGGAGGCCCAGGTTCGCGTCCCGAGGCCTCCTTGTGAGGGCACGCCGGCCTGAGCGGTGCGGTGGGCTGATGCGGCAAGACCTCATGGCAAGGGGGAGATAAGCAGACACAGAGAAGACATGCAGCGAATGGACACAGCAGCACAAGCAGCAAGGTGGGGGGGATAAATAAAATAAAATAAATAAATCTTTAAAAAAAAAAAAAGGCTATCTTGCTCTAACATGGTCCCAATTGTTGCTTCCTAAATCAGGATTACCTGAGAGTGACTATTATTTGTGTGTCCACTATTGTTCTCATTCTTTCTTTTGAGGAGCAATATAGTTGACGATCATACCCTCTCACCACCCAACATATCCATGGCCCTCAAACACTGACTCTGTAGGCTTCTGATAATAATACTTTTTATTACTACCATAACAAACCCAAAACACGTGTGCTCTAATTGTGTGCACTTTACTGTAGAGGAATGTGAGACTCAGAAAGACTAGGCAATTTGTACAAGGCGGTCTAGCCAATAAAGCACAGAGCCACCTTGCTGGCCCTTAACCTGAGTATAAAACTACATTGGTATCCACCTCACCTGGCATGGCTCCCATCATAAGTTGATCACCCTGACTCATTCTTGTTTCCAGTAAAGCTGTGTTATCTATTAAAAAATATATGTCACACCATGGCACCAAGTTCGTGAGAATAAACGTTTATAGAGGCATATGCTACAGAGATTATCTGCAGAACAAAATACTTCTGGGAAGAAACCATGGTTTTCTCCACACTGGAGAATGGTACAGGCTACGGAGAAAACAGCAGTCTTCATGTTTCATATCTTATCATGGTGATAGTGGTAACATGACCCTCAAATATTCCTTGATGATATGGCTACTGCCACTGCTGCTGCTGCCTTTACTGCAGAGAGAAAATCTTCTTTAATTTCATGAAGGTTTTGACAAGATCTAAAGTGGCCAAAACACACCCACCTTTGGCCTAGAAGCAACAAGGTCCTGCAAAAGGGGCTTCAGTGAAGAATGGAGAGGCAAATGCAAAAACTGTCCCTGAAAACCAGGACATAGTTTTCAGCCTTGCAACCAGCCATTACGTAAAGGAAATGGATGGAAGGTTTTGTCTGTAATATTTGTAATAAAACATAGTAAAGAATTCGTGATTGGAATAAATATGAAAAAAGAGGACAGGCGGCATTGCACAGAGCATAATCTTCCTCAACAGCTGTGTGCCAGGGAGAATTCGCTCATGTGTTTGCAGGGTATTACAAATAAAAGAGCTTATGCCAATGTCATTATTTTCTACTTCTAGATGCTACAGCTTGAAAAATAATACAATCAGGAGGCCATGCTTCATTCTAATCACCACCACTAAAAAATGGGTCATCAAAGCCACAGGTTCCTTGTCTGTCTTTATCCAGTGTGTGAATGCAGCTCTCGCTCGCTGCGAAGAAGAGTATGTAGGCCTTAAGACAGCATTTCAAAAATATTGCCAAGCCAGAAGATGCTAGAAAAGGCTAAAATACCAGGAACACTGCCACACAGAGCATTTGAGAGCTGTAGCTGAGTTCTAGGCAAAAGAAAAGGATACCACTAGACATGCATGAGTAAAACAAAAAGAAAAAGAAAAAAAAATACAATTTTTTGCTACCAAAAAAAGTAAAGCAGGATGGCTGGTTCTTCTGTGTAGATAGACAATATCTGAATGTGCCAGGTCCCCAGGCCTGGTCAGATCTCGTAATTCCAGATAGATTAAAAAAGGCTTTGTGGACCACATGATCTCTGTCACCAAGATTCACACCAACCATGTAATACAAAAGCAGCCATAGATAACTCTTAAAAGAAGGAAGATGGCTTCAATAAAAGTGTATTTGCAAAAACGGCCACAGGGCCACAGTTTCCCAACCCCTAGCAAGAAAAAAATACCAATTCAAAAGAACAGGTGAGGTGGCATTTGATCCTTTAAATGGATAACAAACACCAAAATAAAATACAGGATTCATCAGTGCATACATGGACATTTTGAAAAAACTGAAGGAGGCTCTGGAAATGAGGCAGATTTCAGAGATGGTCCTACCTAAAGGCAACCGGCTGTCATGTGCTCTTTTACTCATATTATAAAGCCTGAGAGCAATTTTGTACCAGACAAATGTCACTGTATTCCATTTGAGTTTAGTGGCTTTCTCTGGAAATTAAAGTTTATACATCAAATTATAAAGACACTTTGATATATAGAGAGTATTTCCCCCACAACTGAGTTAATAGACATGGTGCTATTGGTAAAGTAAATATCGAAAGAAGCCAAGGGATTGTAACTATTTTACAAAGCAAGAGAGAGGTAAGCTGAAAAAATTTCAAGTGTGTCAAACTGTAAAAGCTACTCTCATTAATTAGAGGTTGGTCACATTTTCCTTTCCAGGAGACATATTTTAGAAAGTCTGTGGCACAGATTCCATGCAAATCTGCCTGCAACACAATGAGAGAGCAAATGATTGAGTCCAGATCAAGACTTCAGGCTCATGTTTTCGAGAAGGAGCCTCTACACTGCTCCACAGGGCCTGAATCATAATTATGCATTGACCTGCATGAAAGGGAAGGGCGAACCAAGGGTGAGGAACAAAGTGGGAGACAGCTTTGTATCCATTCAGAGATGCAAAACAAAAAGAGACACATACAGCTGACGTAGGGCCTTTGATCTTTATTCCAGCTAAGTAACTGACTGATGACTCCAATCTTTTATCACTGACAAAATTACACTCTTAAAACTATGTGCCCACTCCTACAACACAACAGTAGGAGCGCTGCTAAAATACAGGGGAAGCATCCTGACATAAGCTCTTGACTGGGAGTCCACAGGCTTCCACTAACCTGTTACCAGCACTGCTACTTACAAAGACCAGTGGATTCATCTGGGAAGCAGACTGATCTAGCACTAAAATTCCATGAGTATATGGCTGCTCACATGAGCAAACAGAGTCCCACTCTTTCAACAGAAATTCCCTGCTGCCTCTTGTGATACTACACAGAATCAAAGTAATTAAGACTTGAAATTCCCAAGCTGACATATTCTGTCATTGGTCAAACTACTTATGCCAAATTGAAATGGAAAAGAATGTCTTTAATTTTCCAATTTCTAGAATCGCTGAAATAGGGAGAGGGTACATAATAACCCAAAGATTCTGAATGAACAACCTGACAATAGTTACATACTTTGATTTTCCTTCTTTTGGCTTATATACTATAAAAGAAACTATTTAGAATGCTAAATCATTTAAATTGAAATTTTTCTACCTTGAATAAGTTGCCTTTTACAATCTTTTACAAATAAAACTGTGGGTCCTTCCTAGAAAAAAATGTACATATGAACACATATATATTTCCATACAATTTTAGAGAGTTTTCAGACCAGAAAAGACCCCTCCTCAGATCCATGTAAAGAACTCTTGTGAGGGAAAAAAAGGGGCATATCCAGTGCACTGTCTACCTTATTTTGCAAGAAGAGTTCATTATCAATAGGGTCCCAGGAGAGAGGAGAAAGTCATACTACATGGGGTATAAACTAGATCTTGAAGGATATGTGGGCTTATAACTGATTTAAAAATGAAGGAATAGAAAGTAGGGAGAGTACAAATCCATTGAGAAAGTTTACTGCCTTATCTGTAATGTGAATAGAGAGTGAGCTGTAGTTTTCAGGAACATGGTGAAAGGAAAGAAAAACATGGAAGGCCTTTGTGGCAAATCCTGTTGACTGATGCCTCAACAGCTAACTCGGAAACTGAGATGAGGACTTTTGACTTGAAACTAAATATGTGATCTTGGAAAGCAGTTTCAGTTAAATGGCTGGAAGAGAAGCTACATTTTCAAGAGTCAAAAAGTGAGTATTTAATTAAGAAATAGAAGCAGAGATTATAGAAAACCCATTCAAGAAGTTTGGTAGAAAAAAGAGAAAGGAGGTGGTGGCATATTAGGAAAGTCTGTGTATTTATTATTACTCATAACTAATTCAATAACAGCACTTGGAGGGAAAAAAATCTTCAATTCTTTCAAAGCTTATTAATCATACCCAAGGATCAGCATGCAAAGGTCAGCATGAACTGCTGAAATGTTTGTATAACATGGAACAATGAGATTTTTATTTGAAACAAAATGTTACTCTCAAATATATATTGTTTTCAAAATGAGCTATCAAAATCAATTTTATATTTAATATTCTAACAAAAGCTTTATAGTCTAGGCAGCTTAGAACCATCTCCTGAGCAATTTGAAAAACAAAGGGATTGATTATATTATGGCTTTACAAGTATTTACTACTTTCCTTCAAAATGAATGCAAATAGCCAAGTTAATTCAAACATAGGTCAAAGCAGAATAAATCATGTTTAAATCTCTCAATTTCATCTTCAGAAAATGAAAGCAGGGAGAGCCTTTATTCCACCCTGGAGCAAAACTGATGAATAAGCAAAAGTAATTAAATAAACAGACAATTGCATGTCATCAACTTAATTCGGTGAAAACATTCTGTATTCTTTTAGTGAAAGGAAGATGCTTGATGCTTTTCATAATAAATATCCATTCACAAAATATGCTGAAATGAACGGAAAAGATCTAGGACCAACTTCAGCTTTTTTACAAAGAAAAGTTGGCAAGGAATTTTCTAACATCTTAAATAGAAAACTATCAATCACTCATGAAAATGGCTCAGATAATATGTTACATTTTGTTATATTTTGCCATATTCATCCTGCTGCTTTAAGTCATCTTTTTTTAAATGACATCACATAAAAATGCAAGTTCTAGTCATCTCAGGAAGCAAAATCTTTTGAAATATTAATCGGGCTTTGCCTCCTAAAAACAAAGTTAAAACATGTTCATTGTAGTAATGTGAAAAATAAAAGATAAGAAGAAAATTATAACCATATAAGGAGAAACAATATTAACATTTAACATTTTTCTGGCTTTCATCTTTCTAAGGGAATTCATATCATTAGGACAATACTGCACATGATGTTTCTCTTAAAACATGCTGTGAACAATTTTACATGTAACTCTACATGTTGCTCTACAACATCATTGAATGGTTCGACAGTACACTCCTACATTAACTGTATCATCATTTATTTAACTAATCATCTATTGTAGGACATCAGGGTGCTGTCAAGTTGTTGTTGTTTTGTTTTTCTGTTTTATATGGAATATGTTCTATGTGCTGTTTTATGTTTTAATAGTGGTATAACGAACAGCTTTACAAATAAAATCTTGCATGTACCTATGACTACTTCTTATCAATTTCTTTAGAATAAATCCCCAGAAATAAAATGACAGATCAAAGCGTATACATATTTTTAAGGTTTTTTAGGCATTTTCTCAAGGTGCCTTCCATAAAAATTGGATCAATTTACAATGTCACTGTAAATATATAAGTAGACTTAAATTAATCCTTGCAAATATTGGTTACTCTTTTTTAATCTGAGCTAATTTAATAGGCAAAAAACAAATAACAAGGTTATTTTTTTTTAAATCCTTATTACCCTACTCCTAATATTAAAGGAGTAAAGAGGAGGAAACATCTAAATACACCTAAAATGACAAAGCATGTCAATTTTAATAAATCATATGTTCAAAACACTAGTCATTTTAATAATATTGCTAGTTACTGCTTCTGTGACTTTATAAACAATTCACATACAATGTAATAGATTGAAGAAAATCTTTTATTTCTAAATGGGTTTGAGTGTGTTCCATGCTGCATAAATAAATGTATAAAATAAGTGACTGAGTCAAATTCTCAAAGTAGAAGGCATTTTTCCAAAGTTATTTCTAAATTGTATACCTATGTGCCACTGTCTTATTATAATGATGTGTAGGGTGCCTGCAGCTTAACATTCAGCTGGTTCTGCTTCAAACATAAATTTGCATTCTTGAAGACAGTTCCAAAATCATTCCTCAATTTCACAGAAAGCAGACTTTCAATAACAACAGAATATTTGAAATAAGACGCAAGCAGCAGTGCTCTTAATCTCATTTCCCAGGAAGCACAAGAATATAATCATATCATAGCTGCAAGAATCTGATATTGGGCCCCAGATTCTAAAGAGTGGAGAAGACAGGGTTCATTATGAGGGTTAATTTATACCTCATAGGCACATACATGGACTTGGAAGATCCAAAAGTTAACTGTCAAAAAAAAATGTGACTCTTTTGGGCTAAAACAAGCCAAATATACCCAGGACCTGATGGAAAATGTCATATTAAGTGATATGTAATACACTGAAAAAATAAAAGGATAAAATGTCTCCCCTGACCCTTGAGCCCATCAGTCAAAGGGTAGAACACAAGAACTCAAAATTTCAGAAAGAATTTATCACATTTTGATACAATTTCTTTATTTTTTAAAAATGTAAGGAATGAGGATAGAGTCATATCATCACCAAGTTATTACTATTTGCCTTTCTACAAGGTCTGCATTTATATATATGCATAATTTGAGTCAGAACATAATTCTGTAGTTGACATATATCGAATATCTATTACTAGAAAGCTGCTGCATCTGTGCTAAAGACTTAGCTGAAGCTAGTGAATGCCACCATGGCTATTTTGCAAAGTTATTACTGTTAAAAAGAAAATAATCATTTGGTGTAAGTAAAAAAACAGTGAAACTTCTTTAATGCTGTTAGTAACTGTCAAGAACACCATTTTAGAAGACTGATACTACAATTTAATATCAGTTAGTCAACTTTATTACCTTTCAGAGTTAACAATGAAAATCAAGATTCCATTTATAAGATTAAATTATAACTCAACTGAATAAGAGACACTATGGCATCTCCCCTAAAATAAACAGGAAATCAAATTAACTTTGGAAGCATACGATTAGTAAATCTGTTTTGAAAAACTGACAAATATGAGAGGCACAGACGAATATAAAAGAAATTAAAACCTAGACATAAATGCAAATATTTAAATGGACAACAGTGGTTTTCAATTCTAATGCACAATAAAATCCCCTAATAAGCTTGTAAAAAAAATTGTGCAAAAGCCACTCACACAGAGAGAAATTCTGAATTACTGGCTCTGAAAGGAGGCCCAGACCCCAATTATTTAAAAATATTCCAGGTGATTCTAATACTCAGCGATATTCAAAGACGATAAATGGATTAGAAATAAACTGGTTTAAAAAATAATTTGAAGCAACGAGCTAAGAAGGCATGGAAAATAATTAAGTTTGGTCTCTGTCATGCAATCACACAATGAAACTGACTCTACATGGCTTAAAATAAAGAAATTGTAAACTTAATAGAAGAAAATCTAAATGATTGTGACTATAATATTGTGCAAAGGAAAACAGCTCTACACATAACACCAATGTTGAATATAGAAAGTTAAAAACAAGAAAACTGGCAGATATGACCATCTTTAATTAAACAAAGAACTCTTAAAATGTAGTAAGGAAACATTAAGAATGGTGGGGAAATGGAATCTAAAACACTAAAAGAAGAAATTTTAAAAATAAAATTAAATGCCTGGCCTTGGTCATTGAAAATGTCAGCATAAGACACTCCATCTTTCAAAAAAGAGGGAGGAAAGAAGACACTCCCACAAAAAGAAAGCTGAGGGACTTCATCACCACTAGGCTGGCCCTTACAAGAAATGCTAAAAGGAGTTCTGTAAGTTGAAACACTAGACAATTGAGTGAAGCCACATGAACAAATAAAGGGCTCAAATAAAGGAATGATATGAGCAAACATAAATACCAATGCCATTGTATTTTTTATTTGTAACTCCACTTTTTATGTCTTACAGGATCAAAAAAGCAAATGCATAAAATGGAATGATAACTCAATGGTTTGGACTCATAATGCACAATCATGTGATTTTTGATCAGAACTACATAAACGTGGGGAGGAAATGGAGGGATATACAAACATCGTTTATGTATAGTCTTGAAGTTGTTAAGTTCGCATCAAACCAAATAAGATTGTTATAGACTTAGGATGTTAAATTTAATCCCCTTGGCAACCACAAAGAAAATATCCAAGAATATGCAAACTCCCAGAGACAGAAAGTACACTTCAGATTACCAAAAATGGGAGGCAGAAGAGATAAGGAGATAATGGAAAATGAGTGTAGGGTTTCTGTCTTGGGTGAAGGGGAAGTTCTAATAATGGATGGTGGTTAGGGTACTGCAAAATGTGATTAATCCCCCTAAATGTTATGCCTGGAATAGATTTGGATGGGAATATTTGTGTCATATATATGTTCCCAGCGAGGAAGGGGGGAGGGAGGGAAGGAGGGAGGGAGGGAGGTGAAACTAAGGAGATAATGACAATTAAATGTAATACATGATATCAGATGAGATCTAAGAATGGAGGAGAAAAGACACAAAAGGGCAATAATGAAGTATAAGATAAAATTAGGATACAGACTGTAGCCTTATTTCAAGGTTGAATTTCATGAACTTGGTGACTGAATGTCCCTGTCCATGGGAAATGTGCATAGGAGCATTATGTGTTCAGGGAGCATGTTATATGTAGCCTTCTCTCAAATGTTCAGAAAATAGGTGGATGGATGGGTGGATGGGTGGATGCGTGGATGGGTGGATGGGTAGATGGATGGATGGATAAAAAGAAATGGCAAAGATGGCAAAACGCTGGAATTCGTGGATCAGGGAATCCAAGGAAGATGGGGAGGAGGAGAGTTGACGTTCGCTGTATGGGGTTTGTGTTATTTTTACAAACTGTCTTGTAAGTTTGATATTTCAAAATAAAAGTTTAAAAAAAACAGACTGAGATGTCATATCACATCCACTAGACTGGCTACTATTTAAAAAAAGAAAAATAACAAATGTTGGAGAGGATGTAGCAAAACAGGAACACTCATTCAATGCAGGTGGAAATGTAAACTGGTGCAGACACTGTGGAAAACAGTTTGGCAGTTCCTCAGAAAGCACAGAATTACCATATGATCTGGCAATCCCATCTCCAGGTATAAACACAAAAGAATTGAAAGCAGGGACTGAAACAACTCCAGCCTGAAAAAAAGACAGGAGAGAGAGGCTTGGAAAAGAGTCTAGAAATGAAGATTATATCAGTAAAAGTAACTAAAAATGTAAAAAGAGTGGTGAAAACAAGATATGACAGATCAAAATGAGTGAAGTAAGGACTGCCTTTACAGTAATAACATTGAATGTTAATGGATTAAATTCCCCAATCAAAAGACACAGACCAGCAGAATGGATGAGAAAATATAAGCCATCTATATGCCATCGACAAAAGACTCACCTTAGACCCAAAGATACAAACAGACTGAAACTGAAAAACTGGAAAAAGATATTCCACACATGCAGTAACCAAAACAAAGCTGGAGAAGCTGTACTTATTGTATTAGTCAGCCAAAGGAGTGCTGATGCAAAATACCAGGAATTGGTTCATTTTTATAAAGGGTATTTATTTGGGGTAGAAGCTTACAGTTACCAGGCCATAAAGCACAAGTTACCTGCCTCACCAAAGTTTATTACTACGTGTTGGAGAAAGATGGCTGCCAACATCTGCCAGGGTTCAGGCTTCCTGGTTTCCTCTCTTCCCAGGGATTGCCTCTCTCGGGGCTCAGCTGCTGTGCTATCTCCACAAGGCCAGCTGTAGATGGCTTGTTTCTCTTCCCACAGCCTTCTCTCCTTCCTCACGACCAAGATCCTCTGTGTGCTTACTTCCCAGGGCTCTAGCTCAAGACTTCCAGCCTCCCTTCTCTGTGGTACAGTTTCCCCAATCAAAGCCTTAATCGTTATTTAATCAAGTAAAAGCGAAACCTCTGAATCCAATATAATCTAATATGCCCAGAGGAAAAGAAAAGTTCACAAACATAATCCAATATCTATTTTTGGAATTCATAAATAATGCCAAACTGCTAAACTTATGTTGATAAAACAGACTTTAAAAGCAAAGATGTTAATAGAAACAAGGAAGGTCATTATATACTAATAAAAGTGAAATAAGCCAGACAAAAAAGAACAAATATTGTATATTCTAATATTTAAAAAAAGAATAAACACATGGAGTTAAAACCTAGATTACAGGTTACTAGAGATAGAATGAGGACTGAGAAGGGGTGCTGATCCTTGACGTAGGTAGAATTTTCAATTAGCTTGACTATAAAAGGGTGCAAATAGGTAAGAGTTGATGGTAACACATTATAGTGAGTATAACTAACACGGTTGGTTTATAAATGGGATTGTGGCTGCAAGGGGTAGTCTAGGGATGTAAATTTCAAATGAAAGAAAGCTAATGAATAATGTAAGGACTAAATAACACAGTGAACCCAGAGGTAGATGAGGACTGTGATTAATAATATAAATAAAAGAATGTTCTTCTATGAACTAGAACAAATGTATGTCACTATTACAAGGTGGTAAGAATATAGTGATGAATGGGAAAATACAATTAATGTAACTTACGGTCTGTAGTTAACAGCAATATTGTAATACTCTTGCATAATTGTTTTTAAAAGGTACAACATCAACGCTAAGGGTCAATAATAGGGGGAGTATGGGATTTTTTTTCTTTTGGACTAATGAAAATGCTCAAAGGCTTATTGGGATTATGACTGCACAACTCTGTGGTGAAAGTGACCGCCACTGAGTGTACACTTTGGATAGAATGTATAAGGCATGGGACTGTATAACACAATGAACCATATGGTGGAAGATGGGTTTGGGTTAACAGTAAAAATATGAGAGAGCTATCTCATGAACTATAACAAATGTACAATATTGATACATAGTGTTAATAATAGGAGGTGTATGGAAAAAATATACCAAGTGTATACTATGGACCATAGTTAGTGGTAATAGTTTGATCATACTCTTTCATAATCTGTACCAAATGTTCCACAACAATGAAAGGTGTTGGTGGAGGGATGATATAGGGGAATTCTGCACATTGTACACGATTGTTTTGTAAGCTCACAACTTCTCTAATAAAAAAATTACATATATAATCATATATATATAATACAAATGCTTTCATGACTAGAATGTCAAATAAAATGGTCTGCTTAATAATTTCAAAGGACGATTGGACTGATTATAATCGATAAAAGATGAATGAAGTATATTCACTTTTATTGTTTATGCAAATGAGCCAACAAAACGGGGAAAAAAGAGAAAGCTTCCATGTGTAAATAACTATGTATGTGTGTAGGGTGGGGGAGGGGTGGGGCGCACATGTCCAGAATGCAGTCAGTTGAAGCAGCCTGGCTCTTACACCTAGGCCACAGTATTCTCCTGGTGAACATACACAGTTTCACAGAACACTTAACATCAGACAAGGTCACTCTGTGATCATGATGTAGCAAGATAAAAACAAGATAGTGAACCCTTTACAGACAATGAGTATGGTTAATGTTACCAACACAAGGAAACAAAAAACAAAGACTGCAGCATAATCACATCTGAGCACAAACAATAAAAGATCACCACACAAACCACAAAAATAACCCAACAGCCCCTCTGGCAACTAAAATACTGCTTTAGCCCAACACTGTTCCTCTGGCCATCTAGACAAAATTACTGAGATATCTAGTCATATACAATTGGTCAATGAAAGCATTACTCTACTATTTCCCTCAAAATCTTAGGTAAAGAATATTGTTCCCTAAACAGTGACTAGTCAAATCTATCTTAAAGACAATGAAAGCACACATTGAGAATAATTGACAGCATCCAATCCAAAACAAAACAACTCTTCCATTGAACCCTCCCCAAAACCACCTAAACAAGGCCAAAGCCAATGATAAGTCTCTCAGGTTCTCTATGCTGTGTTGTTTCCTTGTTGCAAAAAGGAAATGGAAGAAAGAAAAACAAAACAAAACAAAACATCTACTTTGACTAATCAAATTGTGTTCTTTAAAGACTTTGGTTCGTGAATGTCTACAGAAAATACATTCAAGCTAATAAAAGTAATCCATATATTTTGAAGAAAATTGAACATAACTGTTACATTTAGAATGAATGCCAAAATACTTCAGTAGCTTTCATATATTTGATTACACTCTAATTTAGATGAAAAGGTGAAAGTAAGTAGAACTCTAAAGAATCACCAAAAGATGTGCTGCATATCTTTTGAAGCATGATTTTTCAAACCATTAAAAGACACTGTCATTACATAAATGAATGTGCGTGAAATGCTTCAAATGAAAGTCAATTTTCAGAAAGGAATTTAATACCCCAGCTTCCAGGCACTTAGGGATTTAATTATTACTACAATATTAACAACTTCCTGGGACTGCCTAGTCCCTCTAATTCTGGCATAAGTACAAATATAAAGCATTCAATCAATAAAGATAATAAATTCAGACTACAGATTTAACTCAACAGCACCCTCTGCTTGGAGATTATTTCATTTTAGAGAATTTTTAAACCAATACATGACAATTCAACAAAATCAATCTTTAAAACAATTAATGTACCCATTTCTGACATATAAATTTAAACTAATGAGAAAGAACATGTTATGATATTTTGCACTTGAAAATGTCAGAGACAACTGCAAATTAGAAAGGATTTAGGTAAAGATCAAGGAACTCTCCTAGCTGCAGAGTATAGGGAGATGGATCTGAAACTTTATCATGAGAAACGTGGTGGGAAAAAATGCTGATTTTTTTTCAAATATTCTTAGAATTCTAGTTCAGTAAGACCTGAAACAAGTCCCAGAAATCCACATTTTTAACAAGCATTTCAGTTAATTCTGATATAGATGGCCACTGGCCCACACTTTTACACAAAGCACTAAAGTAGAAAAACATGGTGTAGCAAAAGAACATGGTATTTCCACTGGGGCAGATAATTATTTGTGCAATTTTGAATGGCATTCATCATTTCATCAAAGGAGGAACACAAAAATTTTTAATTCATTTTTTTATTAAATAATAATGTCTTCAAAAAGTTTATAAAATTTCTAAAGTAGAATTAACTACTTATCTTTAGTTTCATGATCTAAATATAACGTTTTTTGTAATTAAAGGGAATCATGTAACTGCTTAAAATTAGAATAACAAAGGAAAGCACGAAAGAACAAAAATCACCTGAAATCCTATCACAGAGGTAGCCACTGCTTAGCATCTTTAGTATAGCTTATTTTCCCCCCAATGCTTCCATATTCCTTATTTTGAGCTTTTTTCAATATTTGAAACTTCTGGGCAAAATTGTCAAAATAAAGAGAGAGAGCCAGTAAATGAAGGCCTTCATAAACAGAAGAAAATTGCACAATCATATTAACAAAAAAATTCATAACTCTACCTAAGGGAAAAATTAACAATTAGTTTATGAACCCCAAAGAAATAAGGAAGGGCCATAACTGAAGGAAAGTACAACATGGAACGGTAACTCAGGCCTTCCTGGTATGAAAAAAATAGTGGCAGAAGGACATGCCAAGAAGCTCAAAGATTCAGGGCCCCTCACTTGCAAGCATGTCTCCCAAGGTCTAGCAGGGGCACTAGCAGTGTACTCGCACATTCCCATACCTTTTGTTTTTCCTTACTTCTTAGAGTTAGCTTGCTTGCTTGCTTGCTTGCTTGCTTGTTTGTTTTTAAAGTAGGTACCAGAGACTGAACCCAGGACCTAATATATGGGAAGCAGGCACTCAACCACTGAGCTATATTGGCTCCCCAATGAGAGTTGGTTTATTTTTGTTTGCTTGTTTGTTTTTGTTTTTAGGAGGTACGAGGAATGGAACCCAGGACCACGTACATGGGAAGCAGGCGCTAAACCACTTGAGCAACATCTGCTCCTCTAAGATATTTCTTAATACAAGTCACTTTCTTACAGAGGACACTCAAAATTACAACAACAATCACTAGGCCTAAAGAGAGTCACGCCCACCTCTCTGCTACAAAAGTTATTATCTGCTAGGTTATACAAACTGAATTATCCATGGAAAAGAACAGATTTGGCTACACCTTTCCATGTATGTTGCTTAGCAGTAAAAAGGTATTCAACACTATTTTTGTGCCTAAAGCCAACTAAATTAGAAGAGTTCAACTTTTATTCTCTGTATAACCCTATGTTAAAAATATGTGCAACTCTAAATGTATAGATCCATGTGATAAACAGAATAAGCTAGGTCTTCTGCAAATGCTTATATGAAGAGCAACATTACAACTGACTTCTGTTGTACAGACACTATAACAATTAAGGAAATACTAAAATCCTTACACTTCATTATAAAATCCATGTAAACTAATGTTGCTGTTGTCTCATCCTAAAAGAAAGATTTCATTATCAAATTTCACTGGTTTGGAATCATAGTTCTTATTGCTAGATGGGCTGCTTGACAATCACATTACATTTTAAACCTTGAAAGAAGTTCCGATACTTTGTGAGGGACTATAAATTTCTACATACGTAGAAGATAAAATTTAAGTGACGGCTGTTTTATGTAAAGAAGTAGGCTTAAGATTCAATATCTGGTCATCTAGATAACAAAAGCTGAAGAGGCTACTAGCTTTGTGGGTAATCACACAGGGGGAATAAAAGTAAAACAGCTCTGAGTGCCAGAAAGTGAGAAAAAAAATACGGCAAAATAAACACAATAGAAAAGTAGAGAAAGGGAAACCAAATGCAGGGATAAATTTGGTGGCTTACAAGAAGCCCATTCAATCTTAGTTTAAGCATTACTCTACTATTTCCCTCAAAATCTTAGGTAAAGAATATTGTGGCAATTTGAGATTTATGAACCCCAAAAAAGATAAGGATTATGTTGGTAAACTGGTCTGTTCCTCTGGGCATGATATCTTTTGTATTAAATTCAAAGGTTTTACGTTTACTTGATTAAATTAAGATTAGGGCTTTGATTCAGCTACATCAGTAGGGCGTGACCCATGGTTGAGTCCCCACTGCCTTAGTGGGCTATACAAATGGACACTCACTCAAGAAGAAGAGACATGCGAATATTCTTGCTGTCCTGATTTTGTGATAATCAGGGTAGGCTAAACATTCGCTATATTAGAAACTATGCATGTGTCCCCAGACCTAGTTTTTCTTCTTAGGTCTGGTTTTTAGAATGCTGGTGATAAACCAAGCCTCATTTATTATATGACCATCCTGTATGGGAAATGACTGTAACTCTAGGTATCTTTGGTCAACCTTAAGAAATACAGCAGGAAGACGGATGTGGCTCAAATGGTTAGGCATCTGTCTCCCATATGGAGGGACCTGGGTTCGATCCCCGGGACCTCTGGGCAAAAATTTAAAAAAGAAAAATATAGAAAGTGCGCCACCAGGCCCCGTGAGCCACACACAGGATGATGATGTAACAGGAGAGTGACACAAGGGAGAGCCAAGACGAGACGCACTGAAAAACCAGGAACTAAGGTGGCGCAGGCCATAGAACGCCTCTCTCCCACATCGGAGGTTCTGAGGATCGAATCCCAGTGAAAACAGGAGGAAAAGGATGAGAAGAGAGGGTAGGAAACGGACACAAAGAGTTGCCCAGCAAATGGACACAAAAACAGCAAAAACGGGG
>JAQZBX010046249.1:0-20821 GCA_029593785.1 Cabassous unicinctus | reverse complement strand
ACATATATGCATATATATTTATATTTGATTTTACAAATATTGGTATGTATTGTGAAAAATTTGATTTTTACCCACAATAAAAAATAAATAAATAAATAAAGTCTCCTACTATTAATGCAGAACTGTCAATTTCTCCTATGAAGTTTGTCAATTTTGCTTTATATATATAGGTGCATATTTACTTATATTTGTTCATCTTCTTGTTGAATTGACTCCTTTTTCAGTATATAATGACCTCCTTTTCCCCTTATAACAATTTTTTACTTTAAGTCTATTTTATCTTATGTTAGTATGGCTACTCCAGCTCTCTTTTGGTTACTACTTGCGTGGTATATATTTTTTTCCATCCTTTCATTCTCAACCTACTTATGTCTTTGAATTTAAGAAGAGTCTCTTGCAGACAGCATATAGTTAAGTCTTGCTTTTTTTTTTTTTTAGCCATTCTTCCATTGCTGCCTTTTGACTGGTGAGTTCAATCCATTTACATTTAAAGTCATACTGTTAATGAGAAATTAAAAAGACTTTCTTCTGCCACTTTCCTATTTAGTCTCTGTAAGTCTTATACCTTTTTTGTCCCTCAATTCTTCCATTAATGCCTACTTTTATACTTACTTGATTTTTTTGTGTGTTGTACCATATTGAGTGCCTTCTCATTTATGTCTGAATATATTTTTCATATAAAAATATGGTAACTCCAGGTAGTTACCATGTGGTTAAAATTCAACATCCTAAATATATAACAGTCATATTTAGTTTGATACCAACTTGATTTCAATAGCATCCACATACACTTTTCCAATACCGTTCCATCCCCCCACCTTTTTTTTTTGTACTTGTTACCAATTATATCTTTGTACAGTATATGTCCAAAACCATAGATTTATCATTACTTTCTATGCATTTGCATTTTAGTAGGAGGTAAGTGGAATTACATACCAAAAAATATAATATAATAGTGCTGGAATTTATAATTACCCAAATCGGTTACCTTTACTGGAGGTCTTTATTTCTTTATGCTGCTTTGATCCACTCACTGTCTAGTGTCCTTTCCTTTCAGGCTGAAGAACTCCCATTAGCATTGCTTGTAGGGCAGGTCTAGTGGTGATGAACTCCCTCAGCTTTTGTTTATCTGGGTATGTCTTAACCTCTCCCTTATTTTGGAAAGGAAGTCTCACCATATGTAAAATTCTTGGTTGTCAATTGTTTTCTCTCAGCACTTTAAGTCTTTCAACCCTCTGTCTTCTTGCCTCCTTGGTTTCTGATGAGAAATTGGCACTTAATCTAAATGGTACTCCCATTAACATTACTTTTCTCTTAGAGCTTGAAGAACTATCTCTTTATCCTTTGTATTTGACAGTTTGAGCAGTATATAGCAAGGTTTATTTCTCTTAAAGGTTATCCTGTTTGGTGTTCTCTGGGATTCTTGGCTGTGCATATTTGCATCTTTTGCTAAATTTGGGAAATTCTCTGTCAGTTTTTCTTTGAATATTCCTTCTGCCTGTTTCTCTCTTTCTTTCCTTTTTGGGATTCCCATAATGCGTATATTGGTGCACTTGATGGTGTCCCAGAGGTATCTTAGGCTAATTTTGTTTTTTATAATTCTTTTTCTTTCTGTTATTCAGTCTGACTCATTTCAACTATTTTGTTTTCACGTTTGCTGATTTGTTCTTCTGACAACTCCCATCTGCTTTTGAAACCCTCCTGGGAATTTTTCATTTCACTTATTGTGGTCTTCAACTCCAGTAGTTCTGTTTGGTTCCTGAATTAGTCAGCCAAAGGGGTGCTGATGCAAAGTACCAGAAATCTGTTGGCTTTTATAAAGGGTATTTACTTGGGGTAAAAGCTTATAGTTACAAGGCCCTAGAGTCCAACTCAAGGCTGCTTTTTAACCAGTCAGTTGCCATGTGTTGAAGCAAGATGGTCGCTATCTCTGCCTGGTCTCTCCCCTCTGGGCTTCCTGTTTCTCCTGGCATAGGGCTTGTTTCTTTCTGGGCCTTCTCAGCTGTTGTGTTCTCTTCAGCTATCAGGCAAATGGCTCAACTCTCCCCAGGGCCACAGGATCAAAAATAACAAAGTTCTCTTCTCTTCTGTGTGTCTTCTTGAGTGAGTGGCCATTTATATAGGCCCACCAAGGGAGTGGGGACTCAACCCGAGTTATACCTTACTGATGTGGTCGAATCAAAGCTCTAATCTTAAAAGGTAATTTAATCACGGGTTCCTCAGCTGATCCAGTATAATCAAAGGTTATCACACCCAGAATAGGTTAGTTTACAAACATAATCTTTCTCTTTTGGGGATTCATAAATAATCTCAAACTGCCACAGGTCCATTTTAAAATTTCTGTCTCTTTATTAAGATTCTTATATTGTTCATTCATCGTTCTCCTGATATTCTTTAGTTCTTTCTCAGTATTGCCCTTCATCTCCTTGAGCACTTTTAAGATCCCTTTTTTAAAGTCTTTGTTTAGCATGTTCACAATCTGTTCTTCTTTGTTGGTGTTTTCTGGATTTTATCCTCTTCCTTTGGATGGACTATCCTTTCTTGTTTCTTTGTTTGTCTTGTAATCTTTTGTTGCACACTGATCATTTTAATATTTGAAAATGCTAACTCTGGGATTTATTCTCTCAGATGTCTGTTTCTTGATTCTGTAAACAGCCCGTGATAGGCCAGAGGTTTTCTTGAGTGGCATCCCTCCTATCAGGAAGGTCTGCTCAAGGCGATTGCCAAGTGCAGGGTCCTCCCTGTATTTTCTGGGCCTGTGTCTTGTCCTGGGCTAGTGTTTACTGGTGGTCTTAGGAGATCCCCTATTTACAGAGTTTGAATGGCCCCTACTACTTTCCATGAGACAGAACTTCTCCTTCTCCCAGGTGCTCCAAAGCAGGCAAGCCTTTGCCCCATGCCATCCACCGCAATTGTTTCTTACATTGCTTTTGCTGTTTCAAGCTGCTTTTGCCTGGAGGGCAAGTTCTGGTGGGGGCAGGGGGCATGCAGGAGAGGAGTTTCCCGAGTCAGTCTTTCCCATTTGGAAAAAGGCCGGGGCACACAGAAGGGGCACAGGCTGGCTCCAAACTGCCACAGAGGGGGGATGAGGGAGGGGTCAGAAAGGGTGCCAGGGGAAGCAGATGTGGCTCAAGTGATTGGGGTTCCGTCTACCATATAGGAGGTTCAGGGTTCAATTCCCAGGGCTTCCTGGTGAAGATGAGCTGGCCCAAGTGGAGAGCTGGCCCACACAGAGAGCTGGCCTGTGCAGGGATCTGGCCTGTGCAGGAGTGCTGGCACAGCAAAGATGACACAACAAAAAGAGACACAGAGGAAAGACAATAAGAGATGCAGCAGACCAGGGAGCTGAGGTGGGGCAAGAGATTGAGTGCCTCTCTCCCACTCTGGGAGGTCCCAGGATCGGTTCCTGGTGCTGCCTAAAGAGAAGACAAGCAGACACAGAAGAACAGACAGCGAATGGACACAGAGCCGACAGCGAGTGTAAAACAATGAAGGGGGTGGAATAAATAAATTAAAAAAAAAAAAAAAGAGAGGACGTCAGGAGCTGCTTCCACAGTTCCCCAAAGCTTCACTTTCTTGACTTGTCCAGCAAATGCAGCTCTTAAGGTGTCCTCCACAGCACTCAGGAAGCGTAGTGTCTTTAAATCTCCACTGCCTTTGTCTGGGCAGGCTGGAACAATGCCTGCCCCCAGTGATCCAAAGTTGCTAATCAAAAGCCGCGATCAGAGATTGACCTGTGTCCACCTCGGATCCTGGGGAAATGGATTTTTATGTCCCTTTCTGGGACCAGCAAGCCATGCCAAGGGCTGGACCCCACAGAAGCCTGCTGTGAGAGTGGGGACAGGGCAACAGTAACCACCCCGTGGAGAGAACAATTTACTGGTATTTATGGTGATTTACCAGCCTCTTCCTCCTGCTTTTCCCTGAATGCTGTACCGTGCTCTACTGGACTCTAGAGTTTTGACTTTGTTGTTTCTGGCAATTCCTGCCTGTTTAATAGTTGTTCTGGTGGAAGGACTGAATTCTGGAGCTTCCTCCTCCACCATCTTCCTGGCATGCAGTCTTGACGTTAGTTTGCACGCTGGGCCCCAGGGAAACACCTGTCACATTGTGATCTGGTGCCCGTACACACATACACTCGCACACTGGATGCAAAAGCCGCACAGACATTATTTTCCCTTGCTACCCGCTATGTGCACTAATATTTTCTATTATACTGTGTTTGTTTCATTTTTAAAAATAGGCTAGTCGACCCATTAAATTAATTTTGTCACAATTTGAAAAACACTGCCCTGGAATATCCTGTAGGGCAGCAGGAATTGTGTCCTTAATTATCTCTCCATCTCCCAGAGCTTAAGACATTAATACATATTTGTTTAAATAAATTAGTGAATGATTAACTGTGAGTGGATGAATGAATAATTGTAGGACTCTGCAACTAAATCAATGAGTGAATAAGTAATTGAATGAATGAGTGCGTGAATAAATGAAGTGATGGGTTAGGTGGTGGGGATCAGCAGTATAAGTCAGTGGGTTGTCCCGGGCCCAAAATCCTGTAGAGTGGGGGCTCATGAAGTGTGGGTCCTGGATCTCCCGCGGCAGAATCTCCTGGGGATCATAGTAAACACTCAGATGCCTGGTAGACCCACCTCAGCTCGACTGAGTCAGACTTTCTGGGGTGAGGCACAGGGGTTTGCATTTTTTTTTTTTTAAATCTGCCCCGGTGATTCTGAGATGTACTAAAGTTTGAAAAGACCATTCCAGGGGAAAAAAAGCAGAGCAGCAGCAAGGAAGGCAGGTAACAGCCTCTCCGTGTGCTACTGCGATGCCCTTGCAGGGGAAGGGGTTTCCAGCAAGGCTGAATCCCCTCCAGCACACCCCCTGCCCAGCAGTGGGCAAGCAACAGAACCCCACACCGTGCTGACGTGCGAGATTCCAGATACTGGTTGCCATGGCAGCACATTGAGAGATGAGGTGCCACCTCCAGTTTCAGCATCTGGAAAGGGTCAAGCCTTTGGGGTACAGGGTGAGAAGGGAAAATCTTTTAATCAGGGTTCTCCAGAGAAACAGAACTGACAGGAGAGAGATTATATATATGTATAGATGTGTATGTATATATATGTGTGTATGTATATGTATGTATATGTGTGTATGTAACTATTGAGATTTATTATAGTAATTGGCTCACACAACTGTGGGGATGGACGAGTCTGAATTCCGTAGAGCAGACCACAAGTTGGGAACTCCGATGAAGGTCTCAATGAGTTCCCTAGGAGAAACAGGCTGGCTGAAGTAGAAATGAAAGTTCTTTCCTTCCGACTGTTGAAATCAGCATTTCTTCATTTAAGGCCTTCAACTGATTAGATCAGTCTTCCCTCATGGCTGAAGGCAGTCTCCTTTGTTGGCTGCAGATGTCATCAGCCATAGATGCAATCACCGGACTAATGATTTAAGTCCACAGTATACCCTCACGGTAACAATCAGGCCAGTGCTTGCTTGACCAAGCACCTGGACACCATAGCCCAGCCAACTGGACACGCCGACTTAACCATCATACCCACCATCTTTAGAGCTGGCAAAGCCATAGCCCAGGGCAGCTTACAAAAAGCCCTTTCACAAGCACTCCATTGCGGAGCACTCACAAGGAACCTAGGATGTGGTACTTCCATTTTACAGATCAGGAAATGGGGTGGAGTCAAGTTAGTGAGTGGAAGAACTGATATTTGAATCCAGCTTCAAAACCTCTGCTCTTGCCCATCTGAGAGCTGCCTGCCTTAGGGAAGTGACAGGAAAGGACCCAGAGACCTCAGAATCCCACTGGGATTGGGGTTTGAGGCTATGTGTATTGGCCCACTATACTTGGCACTCTACAGCTAGGAATGCTCACACTTACACAGACACACAAGCAGAAAAGTGCCCAGAATTTGTCTGTGCATACATGTAGCGAGTATATATATATATACATTCAAAGAAATTATACCCAAAAGCAGGCTCACACCCACGCACACACCCCTATGCCTAAACACATGTATGTTCATACACAGATGCACCTACCCCTGCAATCACATGAGCAGTCTCACACTTCTGTATACATGTCGCAGAAGCAGACGTAGAATTGATTGTCCTAAGGATCCCGCTTCGTCACCCCTCCATGTAGCCACTTCTTTTAACATGTGACTTTGCAGAGCCTTTTCTTCTAAGAGGTGGGATCTGTTTCTCTACCTGTTGAATCTGGGCTTTGCCATGTGACTTGCTTTGGCCAACGGGATGTTAGCAGATAGGATGCAAGCAGAGCCTGGGAAAAGTGCTTGTGTGGTTCTGCTTCTCTCTCTTGGTCCTTGCCTTTTCTGTGAGAGCATGCCTAGAATGTTAGAAGATGAGGCATGGCACAAAACCAAATCAGCCCACGAGTCCCAGATGAGGCCAGCCCACAGCCAAACATCTGAAGTGTGGGACCAGAAGAGCTGCCCAGCATAGCCCAGTTGACTCATAAGCTAAATAAATTGCCCCTGAGGGTTTGTGGTTGGTTGTGGTTCTTTTGTTGTTGTTACACAGCATTATTGCATCAATAGATAACTTATACAAATAAACACCAAAGGCTCTTTCAAAATACTGGAGAGGGCCCTAGCAATGTGTTCACCTGGTCACATGGTTTTGTAAAATTTGCAAAAGTTTTTCTTTGTAAAATAATACCTTTATTGAGATAATTTATATACTATAAAATTGATTCATTTAAAGTGTACGTCAGTGGTTTTCAGTATAATCCCTGAGTTTTGTAACCATCAGCTATCTAATTCCAGAATTTCTTCATCACCTCCAAAAGAAATCCCATATGCATTGAGTCACTTCCCCATTCTCCCCTCGCCTCAGTCCCTGGCTCTATAGATTTGTTTATTCTGTATATTTTGTATAAATGGAATCATACAATATGTGGTCATTTGTTTTAAAGGTTCATTCCTTTTTATGGCCAAAAAAAAAAATATTCCATTGTATGGATATACCACATTTTGTTTATGTGTTCATCCACAGATGGACATTTGGGAAAAGTAACGTATTCTACTACAATCAGTTAAGACAGCTAGCTCTTTCTACTTTGCCTTCCCCTCTGTCACACTTCTGCTCATGACAAGTGGAGTTTTGGCTAATGGGAAGTTGAGTCAGGGATACATTTGTTTTGGACCTGTGGGATGTATGTATGTGGCTTATCATCTCTTCTATGTATAGTTTATTACTTGCCATCCTGGCCTAGGAATAGCTTGAAGGAACTGTCCCACGGTCCCCCATGATACCCCCATGATGTCTAGCACGTGACATGAAGGTGTGGCGCCTGTGGTTGGGCTGAAATACCTCAACGAGTGCTGTGTGCCATTTCAGAAATGGGTTAATGGAGAGAAACGAGATTGGGAATGTACAGAGGCAGAAATTCATCAATGGAAAATTCTTCCCAGCATCAGATAAGTAATATGATAATCGGATTCATTTCTCATAAACACTTAGTCAAAAAACGTTTTCTCCGTTTGGGCATATGCCTGATAATGCAACATATATCATTATAAACCACACCATATTTTTTCTTCTTTTGTGATGGGAAAAAAATACAACAGAGTTTTCCAGAATTCATGTGTCTGGAAGGCCCAAACTCACATTTAGTACTAAAAACAGCAAATGTGTATGAAATCATGTTTTATGCATCCTAACTGAGTAACAGAGAACAAATTTCAATCAGTCATATCAGATGAAAGATTGGCTTATCTTTCTTTTCTTTCTATAAGAAATATTACAAAAACCACAGACATAGGAATAAGAAGTTGAACAGTACACCACCAAAAAATGTAGGAGCTATTTCAGAGACTATCAAGGAGTTAGCGTCTATATATTATGTAATTTTTCTTGGTTGTGTGTTTCTCAGGTGTTTTTTTTAAAAAATTGTAACTTACTGTGGTTTCTTTTTACATTCTAAATAAATATCCACACATGTATTTAAATTTGTATTCATACTTCTGAAATTTTTTCCTAAAGTGGGTTTCCCAAATTTAGTGTGCCACCCACTACAAAATATGGTCCCAGCCCTGGTGTACGCACCAGTGCACAAGACCCCTGTGAGTGCACGCACACCACACTCCTGTATACACATCTGCACACACATGCCTGCCAGTGCCAAGGGCAGGCACTCTTTAAGCTGGCCTGAGTTGGGGACCACAGCTCTGCTCCTAGGAAGAAGTGACTCTTTTGTTAATGAATACCATCACGATCACGCACTGTAGAACTCCAGGATGGCTCAGAGACACACCCCAGCCCAGCCCATCTTTGACATCACACCTGCTTTTGCTTACATGTCACTCTGCCCCTCTTACCTCCCCAGACACCTCCCCACCCTTCCCTACCCCTTCTTCCAGGCTTCTGGAACTCTCTGGTAGCCTTGTGTCTCTCTTGGAGGATCTCATCAACCAATTCACACTCAAGGTATGAAGGAAGGATGAGGGACATCCCAGCGGGTACCTGATGACAATGCTTATCCCTAAGGAATGACTTAGGGTGGAATTTTTGTCACGGTGAAGGATGACAAATGGAAAGATGTGCAGGAACAACAGCCTTCCCAGAGACATGAGGTCTCCTCTCTCCTTCCTTTTCACTCTGCAGGTGTTTTTATTTCCCTCACTCTGCTCTCTCCTCACTTTCTGACTGTCTGCTTGGGCAATGCACCAGGGGTTGGCAAACTTTTTTAGTAAAGGGCCAGATAGTAAGTATCCTTGGCTATGAGGGTTATCTGGCAGCCAGAGACAATACGTAAATGATGAGCATGGCCGTGTTCCAATAAAACTTTATTTACAAAAACTGACTGTGGGCCAGAATTTGCCATCCCTACTGTAGACACTGAGCCTATCTTTGTCACCACTGCATCTCTAGGGCCTACCAGTGTACCTGACACTGAGAGGGCATTCAGCACATGTTAGCTCTGACTCTGCCTCTCAGTCTCTACCCTCAGGAGTGCCTCACACTCTGGCACTCAGGCAGCGAAGGGAGCTCAGCACTTAATTCCACCTCAGTCTCAAGGCTCCATAGCAGCCTGGGAGAAGCATTAAGATGGAGGGGCCAAGGAAGCCTTGGGCAGGGGCAGGACTGGCATCTCTGCAGACTCACCTCTGCTTCCCTCAGGTGCAGCTCCAGACCCTTCTCTCCCCTCCTGTTGTTCCTTCATTCACTCATTTCACAGGTATTTGTTGAGTGCCAACACTGCGAGGCACAGGGGGTGCAGCTTGTGCTGTAGCAGGGGAGAAAGAAAATTAACACACACATGGTCATTGGCACAGGGAAAATGCCCAAAAGAAATTGTTAATGAGCAAAAGGATGGTGAGTTGAGTGAAAGAATGTTTGGAGGCCAAGGATTCGTTCTGCCAGCAGCAAACAGACACCTTTTCCTAAGGATGAGCACTCGGGGACACTGAAGCCCGACGGGGAGGGGATGACTGTCGGAAGATCCTTCCACAGTGTCTGAAATTAAGTTTAAAGCACTTCAAAGACAAAAGGAGGAAACGGCCCGAGTGTCCATCAACCGATGAATGCAGAAACAAAATGTGGTCTATCCATGCAATGGAATATTTTTTGCCCCTAAAAGGGAAGGAAGTGCTGCTGCATGCTACAACATGGATGGCTCTTGAAGACATCCCGTTGAGTGAAATAAGCCAGACACAAAAGGCCACATATTGTGTGATTCCACTTACATGAAATACCTAGAATGAGCAAATCCATAGAGACAGAAAGTAGATTAGAGGTTACCAGGGGCTGCGGAGGAGAGGGAATGGGGGTTATTGCTGAATGGGTGCAGATTCTGTTTGAGGTGATGGAAAAGTGGTGTTAAAGGAACATGGTGATGGCAGCACAACATTGTGAATGTAATTAATACCACCAAACTGTATGGTTAAAATGGGATATTTTGTGTTAATTTACCAGAATAAAAAATGTTTTAAAAAAAATACTTCAGAGAAGATAATGTGGCACAAACATGTGTCCCTTGTTTAAGCTATAACTCCGGTTGGGTCAGTTGCCTAATCTGGAATTCACAGTCAGGGGTGAATAGCCGGCATCCTCTCCAGGAGGCTCTCCCTGGCACCAGATGCCAGATCTATAAGGGCTTCTTTCATCTTTAGCTTTGATCAACACTAGCTTAATAAGTGTAAAACATAAATGGGTTTTCAGAGGAGAAAATCCGTGGCTTTTCAACCAGCTGAGTGGATGCTAGAAGTGGGTGCTCATTGATGAAATTGGTGGTATTCAGAATATGTGGCTTGGCTAAACTATTTTAGAAAAGCACCCTCTCCTGGCATGAGACTCTAGCAAACCCTCTAGTCTGTACCTTTAGGGACGGTGCTTCAGGATGGTTTCTAATAGATCCCTTGCCCAGCCATTGGTTTAGGATGATTCTGGTTGCCTGATGAGGACAGCGAGAGTAACAGAATGTGGCTCTGATCTGCCTTGGATTACCTGACTTTAACTGTGTGAGGTATGAACTGTTTAGGGCCTGCTTGCTAATTGATAGTTATTTAGTTATTGCCTTTGTGGGAAAGGGGAGTGGTGTGGCAGAATTCTGCCCACAACTTGCTTTCATGATAACCTGGTAGCAAGATTGTGGGAAAGCAGCAGATTCTCCTCCATTCCTCATTTTTAGCTACCACCGTTATCCACCAAAAAGAGCCAAGGAGTTGTGCATTTCAGATTGGCTTAGGTCTCTCCACATAATGAACAAGGAGTCAGTGGGCCTGGAGCCAAGCCTCCCTCATTCCATTGCTGTGTCTGTGTCAGTGAGAGGGGCCGGGGTGTGGCCCCTGCCACCTTCCTGAAGGCATCTTCCTTCCAGGACCTAGGACCCAGCCAGAAACCATTAGTCCACCCGGTGGGGTCAGGGGAGAGAAGGGGAAGGGCAGATAAAGCCTGTGGCTTCCTGAATTTCATTAAGAGCTAGTTAAGCTCTAGATTAAGCTTCTGTGGGTTTCTGTGGCCACCACAACCCAGCCCCCGGCCCGAGTTGCCCTCTGTCCATAGCCTGTCTGGGAATTTCCTGCCTTCTAATGCTTCAGAGAGTCCAGAGGTAGCAAGGCCAGAGGGAAGGAGGTGGGAGCAAATCTCCTTTGCAGTAAACACACCCAGTGCCTACCACATTTGGATCAATAACACAGGCAGTAGGCGGAGAAAGAGCTCTGGCCAGATACTCTGAGAAATGAGGCTTTGTGTGCGTGTGGAAGAAGCGGGCTTTGGGAAGATAATGCTGTTCCCAGAAATGCTTCCACTCTGAGTCTCAGCGGGGCCACCAGAAAGGCCTGGGGCCTGGGCAAAGGCACACCCACGCCCCTCTGACAAGCTCGGATTTGGAGCAGCAACCCCAGCCACCTTCACCTTCCAGCTCCACTGAAAATGTCACCTCCTGTGGCACACTCATCTGGGTCCCATACGAGGCTGAGTGGGCAGTCACGCTTGGGCTCCTTCGATGGGAAGGACCCGGGGGAGCCAGCCGGAACCTCCCTCCCCCAGGGAGCCTAAGGGTAGATGCTCCCTCCTTCTGCGGGCAGATGCTGCCAGGAGGCTGTCTGTCCACTCCTCAGGTGGTCCGGGAAGGGCCCAGCCCAGAGGCCCTCAGTCAAGACCTCCGTAGCTCACTTTATGTTGGCTGTCTTCCTTCCCTGTTTCACCTCCTGCTCCCTCCCTGCTGCTTCCTGGAATCCCCTCCCAAATACCACCCCCCCACACCACACCCCCCCACACACATCCCTGCCTCAGGCTCTGCTTTTGGGGAGCTCTAGCTAAGACCCTTCCTAAGGAGGCCTTCTCTGACCCCTCAGACGAGGTGGGTCTCCCCATCATACTTTCTCTCCACTCCCTGCTTTTCCCATTCATAGCATTTATCACCTTTGTGACGAAGCAACTTTTGGTGTGGTCATCTGTTTGTCTCTCTCCCCAGCTGGACTACAAACTCCGCGAGACAGGGCTGCATCTGGCCCTGTTGTTGCAGGGTGTAACAACAGGCCCGGCACACAGAAGGTGCTCAATAAATACGGGAGCTGTCACACACCAGCTCGGCCACACTGGCGCAGCTGCCGAAAGTCGCCTGTTTCCCCCTCTGCATGTGGGGAACCAGCTCCCCAGGGGCTGAAGGGGACCTCAAGCCTGTCAGACATTGTCAAGCACTGAGCAGAAGGAAAAGGTGGCTCTCGTGCCCAGGGAAGTTACAAGGATCTCCTCAGACTTGTCTGTGAGAGGTTGTGGGATCAGGAATTAGCATTCATTGAGCATCTTCTCTGTTCCAGCCACTTGATGGACCTAGTCAGATAGAAGGATATTAACTTTAGCAGGTGAAGAGCCATGGCAGACACGGCCACTTAAGCTGGGGCGTCCCTGCTCAGGAACAAACCACGTGCCAGGCCCAGCTTTATCTTTAACAGCAAGAATAAGATACCACTTACTATGCCCAAGCACCAAACCTCCCCTTCCCACAACCCTCTGAGGTAAGGGCATTGCTATCCCCATTCCACAGATGGGAAAACCGAAGATCAGAGAGGTGACGTCACCTGCCTAAGGGCACACAGCCTAAAATTAGCCAGGCTAATTTTGGAGGTCTGTCTGACATCAAAACCCAGAAGTCCTCACCTTATCCTGGAGCAGGCCTCATCAGCCAGGTTTAGACCGCTACAGGAAGGCAAAGGAGCCGGGAATCCTGATTGTTTCCTGGACCCCTGATTGTTTCCTGGACCGGAGGCTGCACCTCCTTCTGTCACGTCTACATGTGGAATGCAGGCGTGGAGGCCCAAATCCCACCACCATGGCAACCTGAAAACACAAAGGCAAGCCAGGAAACCACAGCCTGTGAGTGGGTGATCCTGGGCCAGAGGGGGAGCCTGGGGGTCTGGACCCCAAGGTCTCTTTTCACCATCAGGAGAATCCTTCCAGGTTGGCATAATTTTCCCATTTTACAGAGGAAACTGAAGCCCAGAGAGAGGCAGTGACTTGCCTGGCTTCACGGGCTGGGCCAGGAATGAATGAGGCGTCAACACACGGTCTGTCGGATTCCAAAGCCCATGTTCTTTCCATGTTGCCCCGTTCTGGAAGGAGAATAACTTAAAAAATAAAAACGAGGTTGCTGTAGTATTACTGAGATTCAATTATATTGCTGTAACTGATTGGAGTTCAGTTATATCGCAGTGACCGGTAGACAGAGAAATGAAGGAATAAATGAATCCTTCTCCATTTTTTTTTTTTTTTTTAAGATTTTATTTATTTATTTATCCCCTCTTGCTGCCTGTGCTCGCTGTGTCCATTTACTGTGCATTTTTCTGTGTCTGCTTGTCTCCCTTTGTTGGGTCGTCCTGCTGCGTCAGCTCACCGTGCCGCGCGGACTGCCTGGCCTTCACCAGGAGGCCCCGGGAATCGAACCCAGGGCCTCGCATATGGTAAACGGGAGCCCTATCGATTGAGACACATCCGCTTCCCAATCCTTCTCCATTGTCATCTCTCTAAGGCAACATTGTGTATCCTACCTTTTCAGAACCTTTGGTCAGCTTTAAATCATTTTCTTTTTTCACACCTGTTATCTTGTTGGGCTACCTAACCACTCTGTGAGATAGGTTCTAGTCATAGCCCCATTTTATAGATGGGAAAATAGACGCCCAAAGAGCTTAATCAGTTTTCCTGAGGTTATACAGCTAGGAAGTGGTAGACATGAGATTTGAACCCAGCCTGCATCCAGGGACCGTTCCTCTACCACTACACTGAACCAGGCTCTGCAATCATTACTTCATTTAATCCTAGTGATAATCTTGCAATATAAGTGCAATTATTATCCCATTTTATAAGTAAAGCAACAGAAGCACAGAGAGAGGAAGGCACTTGCTCAGGGCACACAGCAAGCAGCAGCTGTCCACCAGGAAAGTTCCAGAGACACACTCCTTGCTTCCCTTGGAAGAACCAGTCCTCTTCTTCTTCCTCCTCCTCCTCTTTTTTATAATAAAGGGACCAGTTTCATTTTCACAGAGAGGGCAATGAAGGGTGAATCTGGAAGAGATAGGCGATCAATTGATCATTGGAACAATGTGGCACCAATTCACCGTGCTTCTGGGATTGCCCATTATGAGCTGGACTCTCTTGCAGGTGTCCATTGTAAGTTGGACATGGTGTGCTTGGGATAGAGGCTGAGCAGAACCACAGGACGAAACACAACTACATGAGCAGATAACCCAGCCCCTAGGGAATCCATACTTACCCAAGCTGCAGCAGAGCACCTAACTCAGCTCACCTGTGACCATACGAGCTGTTCCGTACCAGCCCATGAACATGGGACCCCCCTGGTCACAAGGCATTCTGCACCACCCAGAAGCCGCTGGAAGGGGCTGCAAATGCACAGCAGGCCCTCAATCTTGTGTGCTGGCATTTTCTACATGCCCTAGGCTGCACAGTGTGAAATATTGGGATGCCCGTGGAAGCTGCCTGACTTGTCCTGGATCTGGGATGGGGGTTGCTTGGGGTGGGGGTGGGGTCTTCAGTAATTCAGCAAGTCAATTCGTTGTGTGATCTGGAGACATCTCAGCCGCCAGCTAGAGAAGGGGGGAAGAAACTCTACTTCACACATCACTGTTCTCCTATTTTTGTCAACCTTCACAAAAGGAATGACTCTCCCATTTTTCAGAGAAAGAAGGGGCTCAGAGAGGGAGAACAAACGCACCCAAGATCACGCAGCTAGTCAGTGTGGGAGCAGGAAAATCAACACAGGCCTGTCCTGAAAGCCCTGCTCTCCGACACCTCAAATCTTAAGGCTTTATTCATGAGAGTCTCATGAGGCTCTGAACATCAAAGAAAACATCAGAAAACACCTACTTGGGGCCTTACTCTTGCTTTCTTTGGTGGCTCAGCCCTCCCCAGGTGCCATGTCAGACTGGGGCTACTTTGCCCAGCCCTGTGCCTCCAAGCTGTACAAACCTTGACCTTTCCCTGAACTTCTTTTCTCAGATGGGACTCAGCAGAGAACTAAATAGACAGGCCAGGTGCCAGAAGCTTGAATGGCACATAGATCTTGCCAAGGAAAATGTCAGTCTTTATAAGGAGAAAATGGTGTCCCATGCATTCTAGTCCAAATTCCCTCTTCTCTTTGCTTCTGCCAGACCCTTTCCCTGTCTCCCAACAGATTCTTCTCTGTAAATCCAAATCCATACCCAACAAGGATGTATCATGAACTTAGTGTGTGTCAGAAAATATGCTACCCAGCACCGTTATGAGATAGGCACTATAAATATCTCCATTTTACAAAGGGGTAAACTGAGGCTTAGAGAAATGGTCACTTGCCCAAGGTAACACAGCTGCAGAAGTGTCTGCCGGGATTTGAATCCAGATCTATCTGATTTCCTGTGATTTTTTTTTCTTTTACAGTAAAGTATATAAAAAGATAAAAGAAATCACTCCCGGAATAATATCCGTGAGCTAATAGCCTTCCGGCAACGCTGCCATGCAAACTGAAAAATGCTTTCATCTATTTTGTATTTTCTAGCACCCCAGACCCTGCTGCAGAGAGACGGCTTCTTGTGAATCATCTGTTTTTCCTTTTTTTTTGAGCTTTTATAGATCTACCTCACTTCATAATAGGCATGTCCCTGACACCTTGAAAGTAAATTGTATTATATACCCCTACAGAAATGTCTTCATAGAGACACTGTTGGTGACTAATCCCTTTAAAATGAATTTTCACATCTTTCACATGTAAGAGATACAACGAGATATAGAGAAAGTAAAAGGGCCTGAATGGAATTAGAAGACTTGGTTTAGACCTTAGTTCTGCCCTAACAAAGCTGTGTGGCCTTGAACTAGTCACTTTCCTTCTCTGGGCCTCATGGACCAAATAAAGTGAAGACAGGGGCTCTCTAAGATTCCTTCTATCCAGCTTTGACATACTTTTCATTGAAATTCAACATAACCTATATCTGTTATGCTTAAAATAAGTTGACTCATGTCCATCAACTGGAGACTCGATAAATAAATCGAGGCATATTCATATAATGGAATACTACTCAGCAATAAAAAAGAATGAAGATCGATAAATGCAACAACAATATGATGGGTGAAAGAAACTTGACACAAAAGACTACATAATGTATGATTCCATTATATAAAGTTCAAAAATAGGCAAAACCTAACTACCATGATAAAAGTAGTTTTGCTTGGTGGTGGTGGTAGGGGCTGGTTATTGATAACAAAGGAACACAGGGAATTTTCTGCGACAATGAAAATGTTCTACAACTTGATCTAGGTGGAGATAAAAATTCCTCAAGCTGGACACTTAAGATTTATACATTTTGCTGTAGGTAAATTATAACCCAATAAGGTTCCATTAATATATAATTATATGTAAATGTTACTGTATCAGGATGTAAATGTTTATATGCATGTGTATGTGCACATATGTGTGTCTATATATTTGTGTTTATGTGTATATATCTTATTTCTAGAAATTTGCACATACAGAAAAGCTATTAGGAAGTGTTCAAATACCAAGTTTTCATAAAACAATTAACAAAGTATACCCCTGGGTGTGATAACTCTCTAGAAGGAAAAAAAAAAAATCTGTCCCTCTTGATAAGAACTGTTGTGACCAATCTTTGGAAAATCCCACTTGGTTCAAGAGATAGCAGAAAAGAAAGTTTCAAATTCAGGAAAGTCTGGTTAAGGCTCAGGGGAGCCCAATCAGAGCCACGTGGGTATGGAAAGACGCAGGAACATGGGCAGGCTGCCCCCTGGGCAGGAAGAGCTCTTTTCCAAATGTGACAGCATTGTCCCCAAGTCCTGGCACTGTTCGGCATGGCCAAAGGCCTTTGAGGGAAGCCCGCGAGCTCGTCGGGTCTTGGGCCCTGCCCAGCTCCTGGCCTCTGAGCACCTTTTGGGGCTACCTGCCTGTCACCCCAAGATGGAGCCATCTAGGAATGATAATCTTCCAATATTTTTCACCTGGAAACTGCAACAGTCTTCTGGGCAGTGTCCTGGCAGCCACTCTTCTTCCAGGGCACTTTCCGCCCAGTTGCCTAAGGGATCTTCCCAAAATGTAAATGAGACTGTGACACTTCCTGTTCCAAAGTCTTCCATTTCAAATCTCTAACCCTGGCTACTGACCTGCCTCAACTTCATCTTTTACCATTCCCCTGCCTCCTTGCAGCACCGCTCCTGCCCCTGGGCCTTTGCCCAAACAAGTCCCTCTGCCTAAAATGCTTTTGGCAGGATCACTTATTGAGAAGCTTACTTTTGATTGATTCACACTCCTGCAGATGACTCAGAAAAACAACAAGCTGCTCTAAATTCCCTCTCTCTCCCCAAAAGTCCTTTCTAAGTGTGGATTCTGATCCCTGCAGGAGCTTTTGTGTTTCAGAGGCTCCAACAGAACTCACCCCATTTCTGGAAGAGCCCCCACCTGCACCAGACTTCAGGGAAATCCATGGAGGGAGGCTGTGGTGGGAGGGCAGGGGTGGGGATGGAAGAACCCGGCTGGGAAGGAAATGGGCCCATTCTTGGGATTCTTGTTTGGGGAGGAGTGGGAAAGAGGTTGCAATTGCGGAATGCCTGTGGAGGTTGGAGAGACTGCCCTGAGACCCTGTGAGAAGCTGGGAGGGTTTCCACGGCCAGGCGTGTGGCAGGTGGTGGGGAGAAACTTTGGGGATCCACAGGGACCCATTGAGTTGAGAACCAGGCCAAGCAGCGGCCTTGGGGAGCAGAAGTAGGAATGGCCACAGGAGCCTACACCATGGACTGGGGTACCAGGTTCTGCCCCTGTTTTCCCACGTACCCCAGAAGGCTCACATCCTCGACTCTTGTTTGGCCCTCAAAAGGAGGATATGCCCACCCAAACATTCCGGAGACTGAAGTCCTTGCCACTCCGGCGAGGGAGGGTAGAATGACACTTTTTAAAATGATTTAGACAAATAAAAGAATGGGATGGTTTTGTATGCCCATACGTTGGGTTGCAAATTGGCACCCACCCTAGGCTTGTTAGCTTGCCACAGCCAAGACCCCTCATGCATATTCTGGTTATCAAACTGAGTCAATTATGTGTCTCCCTGACTAGACTGTGGGCAGAAACTAAGTTTATTTTACCCACAGGGCCTGATTCACGGTTGGTAAATGATGACTGAATGAATGCACCGAGAGAATGAACAAATGTGTGAATGATTGTATTAGTTTCCCCAGCTGCTGTAACAAATCGCCCCAAACTCGGACTTAAGCTCTTATGGTTGTGGAGGTCAGGAGTCTGACACGGGTGTCCATAGGCTAAAATTAAGGTGTCAACAGGGCTGCCTTTCTGGAAGCTCCAGGGGGAAAATCCATTTCCTTGCCTTTTCCGGCTTCTAGAGGCTGCCGGCGTTCCATGCCTCGTGCCCCCTCCTTGTTTCCAAAGCAGCAAAGTTTCATCTCTCCAACTCTCCTTCCATCTTCACCTCTCCTTCTGACCCTGACCTCAGTTGGGCAAGTTTCTTTGAAGGGCTCGTGTGATTAGGTTGGACCCGCCCAGATGATCTAGGGTAATCTCTTCATCTCAAAATTCTCCATGGAGCCACATCTGCAAAGTTCCTTCTGCCAAGTGTATTAGTTGCTTAGTGCTTCTGTAACAAAGAGCACAAACCGGGTGCCTGAAGACAACAGAACCGTGTTCTTTCACACTTCTGGAGGCCAGAAGTCTGAAACCAAGGTGTGGGCCAGGGAAGAATCTTCCTTTGCTTCTTCCAGCTTCTGGTGGCTCCCAGCAATTGTGGGTGCCCCTTGGCTGGTGGCAGCATCCCTCCAGTCTCTGCCCTGTCTTCACTCGGCTATCCTCCCTGTTTGCCCAGGTTCCATCCTCTTCTTATAAGGACTTCAGTCGGAATGGATTAGGGGTCCACCCTAATCCAATATGGCCTCATTTTACCTTGATTATACCCACAGTGACCCCCATATCCAAATAAGGTCACAGTCTGAGGTACTGGGGATTAGGACTTCAACTTATTTGGGGGGACACAGTTCCAGCCATAACACCATGTAAGGTGACATGTTCACAGGTCCCAAGGGTACGATAGGGACATCTTTGGAAGCCATTACTCTGCCTCCTGCACTGTTAGTTTAACAGAAGGGGTAGACTTTCCCCTTCATGGTTTCCACCTCCACTAAGAAGTGATGGTACACAGTTTAATGCACCCATCTGACATATTAGAAAAATGAGCCTCTAGGAGAGGGGCATTAATTGAGTGCTTACTGTGTCTTAGGGGATTTATTGAGTGCTTACTGTGTCCTAGGCCCTAGGCTAAGAGCCTCACGTGGCCGATTTCATGTCATGGTCCCAAAAGCCTGAGAGAGATGTCTTCTTGTGGCTCCAGTCAGGACTCCATTCAATAGTAAGGGACAGAAAACCTAGCACACACTGGCTTCAGCAGAAATCAGTGATTAAAAACCCCGAGGTAGATCTTCAGGCACAATGGATCCAAGCGTCCAAAGGATAGTACCAGGAACCTTTCTCTCTCCATTGCCTGGCCCTGTGTTGGCTTCTTTCTCAGGCAGGTCCTCCTTTCCTGCAGGCAAAACAGCCATGAGCAGCTCCGAGTGGAACCCCTGACCTCTGAAATCTCTGTGGAAAGATTCTACTTCTCAGCACTTCCACAAGTTCTAGAATCTAGTCTCACTGAGCCTTGTCAAGCACCCATTTATGGACCTTCAGCGAGGGCAGGAGGATGGAGTGTGCTTACAGACCAGACCTGAAATAATACATACCCGACGTGGAGGCTAAGGCCAACCCTTCCCAAATGCAGGGACTGGGGTACAGGGCTGATGCCAGCTAGAGAAGCAGGCACTATTGTGCTGGAAGAAGTAACAACAAGTGTGGATAAAGGAGGGAAAAATCATGGATGCTCACTATCATGATCATATCCCCTTTACAGAAATGGAAACTGAGGCACAGCGTGATTCAGTAAAATGCCCTATATCACATAGCTGGTAAGTGCTCAGGTCAGGTCTCAAACCCAAATCCCCTTCTCCTGCAGGTGGCAGTCCCAGAATTCAGAAACTCTCCCCCACTCACACACACACACACACACACACACACACACACACACACACACTATGGCCTCCCTCCCACTTTCTCTGAAACCCCAGACTCTCTCAACGGATACACTTTGGTTGCCAGCTACTTCCCTAGATCTCAGGATCACCCTCGTATGCTGCCTGTGCCCTGACATTTGTGACTGCACCCCTCCTCTCTCAGACACACCTAATAAAGGGAGGAAGCAGGTATCCTGGCAATAGCCGTCTGCCCCTTTAAAGCCTTCATCTGTGACTACAAATTCCCAGTAGGGCTCCTTAGCATCCTCCAAACAAAGGCTGGAGTTTACTCAAAGGCTCCGACTCGGCCAAACAATCTTTCCAAGGAAAGAGCCGCCGGATGGGGAGACAAAGAAGGTGCTCATAAAAGAGACATGCTTCTGGGAGACAGAGAAATAAATAACCGGGAAGAAATATATGACTCTGTGGTGTGATTCCTAGAACTGTAGCCTGAAACTGACAGGATGAGGGGGCCCTCCTTGGAAGTAAAAAAGTCGTTAGGATAAACAGGCAAGATGAAGCCCACCTCTCCACTGCAGGAAGTGAACCCATGAAAGCTTTTCCCTTGGGGATGGCAGAACCAGAAATACAACATCGTTCCAGGGAGTAAAGGGGAAAGAGCTAGCATTTATCAAGGGCCTACTATGTGCTAAGCATCATGTAATGAGGCTCCTAATCCTCCCAATAACCATTCTGAGTAGGCATTAGTTTAGCCTTTTTTTTTTTTTTTTTTTTT
>JAQZBX010046248.1:0-20821 GCA_029593785.1 Cabassous unicinctus | reverse complement strand
AAAAAAAAAAAAAAAAAAAAGGAAGTATTCTACTAGCTGGACGTATGACCAAAGAAAAATTGAGTCGCTGCTACACAACAGCAGCAGGGAGAACTACACTTGGAATGCAGAGATTTTCTCTGCGGTCCCTCTTAAAAAAATAGTAAACATTAATGGAAAACTCAAGCAAATAAAGGTAGGAAAATTAAGGATTCAGACCCTTTAGGAATGAAGGTTTGGATCAACCATGCCAAATGAAGAATCCCGACCAGCTGTGATCCTGGCTGAGAGCAAAGGAAACACAATGGGCAGTGGAAAAGGAAATTGTGTCAGCTACAGCCTCATGAAAGTTAGACTAGACACAGAATAGTTTGTGTGTGTAGAGGCATACACAATTTTCTTCTCTTCTCTTTCCTTCTCATTATTTCATGCAATTTTTGTTGGAAGTTATGTTTACCCTTTAGTCTTTAGGTAACAGAATATTCAGATAGTATTGTTACTGGATTAGAGGAGCCAACACAGATCAGAGAAAAAAATAATTGCTGGGATCTTACATTTCCTCATTTTGGTGAGAGTGAGAACATCTTCCTACAAAGAAGAGTTGCATCTTGCTAGGCAGAAACAGCTGTTTTTGCAGCAATATTAAAGTTCAAACATGTATAGAAGGGCATGTAAAGATGCTGAATGGCTTAAGGGGTGGAATGTACCTTAAAACTATTAACAAGGTATTGTCTCTCAGCTGCACACCCCCTCCTTAACTCTGCTTTTGTTACTGGGGATGGAAATATGCAAACATTTCTACGTTGCCAGATGGAATGCTGTTGGATTTTTCCAATAGGAGCCACTTGAGGGAGGCTTCAAGGCTGGAAGGAGACAAAGGGAGCTGCTCCTTCCTGTCACCATCAGCACTGCTTGGCCCTGCAGCAGCAGTTGAATCCTGGCAGCACTTTCCAACTCTCAGGTCCTCTTCATCACCCGCAGTCACCAGCCCCAGAGGAACAGCAGCCCATCCTTAAGAGGCAGCTCCTCCTGTGGTTGCTATCTCCTTGATACTTTAGTGTTTCTAAAAAGACTTTTCAGTTGCTGAGTTAACAACTCTTTATATTGTTAAATAATTTGCATGGTTTCTGCTTCCTATCTGGACCATGACTGTAGGATACATATAGAAAAGAAATTTTTATCTATTGAAACTGAGACTCAAGACTGTAGTTTTAAATCCCTTAAAAACAAAAACTGAGGATCTGCAAAAAAGCTGCTTTCTCCTTTCAGGTGTACTTCACATGGGCACTGGTCATTAGCAAGCCCCATATTTTCATCTTCAGGCTAAGCTACTTAGTCTAAATAAACTATTCCGAGCTTTGGCCTGGAGTGATTTCTTACTTCAAAATTCTTTGAACTTCCTTCCATTCCAATATTCCTTAACCTAGGCTAAGAAGAACTAAAACAATGATATTTTGATATTAGAAGATAAATTGAACTTTGGCAATGATTAATATCCATTAGAGAACGTCTTCACAATAAATTTATGTCAATGACACTGGCATCACCTGGACTACTCCATGTATTCTCTTCCGGAATGCCTTTAGAATGGAAACCCATACAGTGAAGGGCGAAATTAGCAGCAAGACGTTACCAGTATCCCCATTTCCCTTGTATTAAAGAGTCCACAACCTGGTTCTTGCTGATATTTTCCATTTATTACTGCAGTAGACAATTGTTCTGAAAGTGCAACACTAAATCACTCTTGTCACAGCTTCTGCTCCTTCTCCACTGGCAAATACTTGGAAATTCATTCTTGGAGCACCGTGGACAACAAGCTTCTCTCTGGGTGGAAAATTATTGCCACTGCCAGTATCACAGGGAAACACATACATACAAACACACACATGCACACACAAACACAGGGGAAAAAAATAATAAAAAAGAAGAGCACTAGAGAGTAGGAGGGGGGCAACCTTAAACGGAAAACCCAGGAAAAGGGTCATGGGAAAACAGCCCCGACTGTGCAAAGTGGAGACTGCCTCCCCACCCCTCAGCAGCAATCTAATTTGCTTGTTAGATTGGCCCTGGCAGACCATCCCCCCACCCCCATTGCCTCTATAACAGGCATACCATGCCCACAACAGTGTCTTGTCTCAGCATAAAGATCTCTCAAGCTAGTCTGGGGAACACGGGTGATTTGGATAAACTGACTATTCAATCTCCCATCAAAAGTTGTTAGGCAGAGTATCTGGGAGAGCACTGGGGCTGAGATGCTGCCTAACAGGGATGACCCCTCATTCCAACCAGCGTAAGTTCAGCAGAATTTTGATGGGAAAAGATAACCTTCAAATACTGCAACTGGAAAATAGAAGAAACATGAGCAGCTCTAGAAAACACAAAAGATTCAAAAATTTGATCAAATCAAACAAAAAGCAAAAATATGGATAACACAACTAGCCACTCATCCTGACAAAACCATCATTCATGAATACATTATACACATATACACACATACACACACAAAATAGGTAAATGCCCAAAGGAGGGCAAATCCGAGTATCTGCTCTCTTTGGAATTTTCATGGCAAATCTGAGTTTAGGCAAAAGTGAAGACTGTCTAGGGGTCTAAACAAATCTCAGGAGACAGCCTTTGCTCCTCATTTTAGCCAATGTTGCTCCTATATTTGCCTGAGCCCTTCACAACTGTCTGGACACCAGGATTCATTCTTCATATTTCTGGAGTTTAGATCACAGCTAGATCTTCTTATCCAATCTAACTTCACCTGTAATGGAAGCACCTTCCTTTTGGCCCCTGTACTCCCGTTCTTTTAGGAAAAAGCATCCCCAAACAGTGGTAGCTAGAGGGTGTTCAGGAGTTGGAAGTAGGGAGAGTAACATAAATACAATAAGGAACTGCCTGTTACTCCCAAATGATTTCTCTGAGACCAGGTGGCTACGGACCCCCTAGCCCTCAAGGATATGTTTTAAGAGAGGCCTTAATTTAAGGTACTTCAATCTTTGCTCCCAAGAGGCAAGCAAGGCAATGCTACTCGGAGGTTGCTGTAGGACTCTTACTCATTAATTATTTGAATCCTATATGTTCTTTTGACCTCTCTGCCTTAAGTCCTTCTGGAGTCAGATCATCTAGCTTCTTTGATGAGTGACTGGTCATTCTTAAAGCATGCCTGCTTAGCCTTCAAGAGGTTTCTCTCCGGGCATCATCGGTCAGCACACATCTGCTAACACAAATACTAGGTGATGAGGACTCACAGTAGGGTTTTCCAACCACTGCAGACAGGCACAGCCAAACAAATAAAGCCACCCATCAAGGTCACTTTTTCTTCAGATGTCCCAGTTTTCAGGATCATAGACTTTTCCAAATTAAGTGTTACTACCTGGCAGCAACCAGCTTTGAACAGTTCATTTGCTTCCCTTCATCAGTGAGGGGCAGGAGAGGGCCCATAGGAACAGGCATGACACACAGGCCTTGCTCAAGTGGGAAAATGATTTCAGTCACTGCCCTCAACTCCAAATCCTGCACTTGGAACATATATTATAATTTAGCTCTTAATCAAACTGGATTTTGCTCCAGTTTAATTTACCAAAGCATACTTTCTAAGATGCCTCAGTGAAACCAGTGTGGTCCACTGGATTAAACTTCTAAGTGCAGCAGTGCCTAAGAAGGAAAGAGAGTCCCACAGGAGGCAAGACTGGAGGGCGTAAGGCAGGGGACTATACAAAATCCTGGACACTCATCACATCAGTAACACATTTGCAGAAAGTGGTGGGGTTGGGGTAAGAGGGGAGAGAAATAAACAAAATGTCCCAATAATTTAATGGCAGAGCTAGATGAGAGCATTTACAGCTATTTTGGGACTCTCCAACAAAAAGCTTTTCCGGGATGTACAGGCATTATAATACTGATAACTCTCAGTTGACAGCTCTGGCATGGACATGTGGGCACAACACCCTCGTACAGTGTGAGAAGAACACAACTGAATGCCTAAGAGGCATCGGGACAGCACGCAGCCAAATGAAAGGCCAAACTCCCCCCACCGAACCCCATTAAAAAACAGTTTGTCTATTACAAAGTCACGGTTTCTGTTTTTCCGCTTTATAAAGTCAGCGATGCTGGAGGGTGTCTAGCGGAATCCGTCCTCCAGGAATGAGTGCAAAAGGGGAGCCCATGGCTCAGGGATGTCCCTTCATTGAGCAGAAGGAAGGACTGCTGGAGACCTCCCATCCATTGTGGACAAACACACACATACAGAAAAGGATTATTGCCAGCTTGTGTACTTTCACAATGTGATTTTTGTGTTTCGGAAACTTGAATTGTCCCTGAAAGAAAAAAATGGGAGAAAATGGAGCATTTAATACACGGATCATCTATGTAGGACCACACACATACAGGGGGAGAGTTCAACTCAGCAGTTCTAAAGCCCTACCTTCCTTGCTAATCTAAGGCCAAAACAGCAACCTGGAACCAGCCTCCCCAAGTCCCTTCAAAAACTCTGATTCAAGTGTTTATAAGAGCAAAAGGTCAGAAACACCCCAAATGCATCTCAATAAAAGACTATTTAAATATTAATGTTAGAGCACATTCACACAATAGGTCACTGTAGCTTAAAAAAAAAACAAAAAACAAAAAAAAACGACAATGAAGCTCTCTACTAATATGGAAAGCTCTCTATGATATTTGGTAAGTGAAGGTGCAGAAAGAGTGTGTGTATCCAGCATGCTACCTTTTGTGGAAGTGGGGGAAATAAGGCTATCTGTTCACATCTGTTCATATAATCCTATAAGGATACACAAGAAACTGTAACAGTGCTTATCTGGGGCAGTGGGAGTGGGGCACAGCAGCAACTGCGCAGACAAGTAAGAGTTGGAAGGGACATTTAAACACACAAGCACAAACACACTTCTGTCACTGAACCATGTGAATGTATTATCTATTCAAAACACCAACCAAGCAAACAAACAAAAAAACTTGCAAAGTTTATAGGTGCCTACAAAAGGAGAGGATATTCCAGGAGGTGAAATCTGGGTATCCTTCGCTTTAGAAATTTAGCTCTAATTGTACAAAGAGAAGTTGGAGTAAAGGGGGCAAGGATGGTTAAATGTGTCCTCTTAGCTCCTTCTATTATATGCGGATAGGCTTGGCCATCCAATCGTAACCTTTCCCATTCCACACTAAAAATCTAATGACGTCTTAGCAGTTCATATTGCCATTTCCATTTTGTGCTCTAAAATCTTAGCCCTGAAAGGAGATTTAAAGGCCATCAAGTCTACCACCCTGGCCCAATGCTGAAGACTTAAATCTGCCTGAAATTTTGAAACAGATATCCTCATTAACCCAGATTCTGGTGTCATCATTGCACTCTAATTTTAAAGAAATATTATAGAAGCTCTGACTTTAACTGATCTATCTAAAAACTGTACTACAATTAATTAGGCATATGGCAATTGATCCTGAGTAAATAAATAGTGATGAAAGAATATGCTCAGCCTAGTCAAATAGCTCTTTCCTCCTGTTACTAAGAGATTCTCCTCCATGATGGTGGCAAGCTGACAATAAATACAGAAGGAAAGTGCCTACACAAAGAAAATGACAGCAGACATGTTACTAAGAGGGAACATGGAAGCTAGTTGGTGTAGGTGAGGAAACTGATGTTATTTCCAAGGCCCCATGGTAATTTTATAAGTGACATTCATGACCACGTGGTTCATTTATTGACGGCTACTGAGCATTTCCTACCGTTTCTATCTAAGGAATTAAAGGCTGAGCAGAAAGAAAACTTAATGGAATGATCATCCTTTTCAAGGGCCAATGGTGTAATGGCCCTTTCAAAAAGACCAACCCCTCTGAGGTGCCATAATGTTCTAAGTGTAGCTAGCAAAGGATGATTCAGGAGTGTAAGAAGAACAGGCATAACTGAGGGGTATGTGTGTTATCTCTGAGTCCCCTTAGGAATGATGAGCTGTTTTATTGAGCCTACAATACAGGAGATACCTAATCCCACATACCTGTAATAATACAGTGATTACGATGAAAGAGTTTGCTCTGATCCATCTCTACCCCTACAGCAACTGGATACTGGAAGTCAATCAGTAGGGAGCAGTAGGAAGAGCAAACAGAAAGGCAGGGGCAAGGCAGTTTGGATCCTGGCTATCGTGTATTCGGATTTGTTAAAGTCACTTTTGTGGAGTATTTTTGTTTTGACTGGGAAAGTAGAATCAGAGAATATTCAGATTATGGAAGAATTATCTATCTTGGAGTAAGGAAGATGGCAGGTAAGTATCTGGACCCAGCCCTTTCAGAATGTGATGTAAAGAAGAGGACTTTCAGGATAAGTCATTTCTATAAGTAGGTCATCTTATCTTTTGGAAAAATTCCTGTACTGAGCTGAGGGTGGGCGAGATCAGAAATTCTTCTCTCTGTGGTATGTAAACTGAAGAGCTCTATCACACTCCCCCATCCAGATAGTTAATATTTATTCCAATTATTTCTGTTATCACAGATCTCTTTATAGTCCAAAAACCTAAGAAGTCACAGTCATTCTAAGGTCATTTTGCAAACTGAAATAGTGGAGGAGAAGAGTAAAAGAGTTGGGAGAATTTAGCTGAGTTTCCCCAGTTTGATTTAAGAGGACAACAATGAGCAATGAGCTGGGTGACACGCTCCTGACGACAGGCTGAAGCAGGCTGGTGGCAGTGGGTCCTAGGCTTTAGTCCAGCCTTTCTAAAGAAAGTGAGCTGAGAACAGCTCAGTGCCAAATTTGTTCACCTCGAAGCAGCTGGGAATTGACACTTGGTATGTCCCTCACCCCAGGCTGCAGAGACAGATTTGGAGATGGGAAAGGAAGAAAGTAGACAGGAAGTGGCGCAGGCCACAGACTTTTAAAAAAAGATATGATTCTATTCTTTTAAAAGCAAACTAAATTTTTTAAAATCCAGAGTATGCTCCCAAATGTTAGCCCTCTATCCTCTAGCAATGGTCCATGGACTGCCTTCAGGGTACTGGGCTAAGACATGGGAGCTAAAAGACCCAAAACTCCAGAGGAAGCCAAAAGGAGAATTCTTTCTCTCTGGATGTCTCTTTGCCCTGATAACAGGGCTTCAAAAATACCAGACTCCCCCATGCAAACTGGTTTCCAACATCATATCCCCAAGTATGTTAGGGAAAACTGTTACCTAAATACTCTGAAACAGGTTTCTAATTTGCTAATTTCTAATTAACCCAAAAGATGTTTCTTTTTTTTTTTTTAATTTCCAGAGAAATGAAAAAACGAGTTCAAACTCTAGAAATTCACTAAGACAGAAGTTAATTCCAGAGGGTGGGTGACAGGTGAGGTGGTCGCTCAGAAGAATGCTTCCCTCTTTTGGAGCTCCCTTCCACGATGCTGGTGCCCAGTAAGGATACCGAAAGGATTCTGGGTCCTCAGCTGAAAGCTAGAAGCCACCCAAGCAGGAGCCCTCTCTAAGGCTCTTTTCTGAAGAGACTCTGAAGGGGCACTTACAAATCTATCCTAATCAAACTTAAGAGCACTGTCGGTCTTCAGGGGAACATTCTCTGGATATCAACTTTCCACCCCCATACCGGCTCTGGTTTCCTCTTCTTTCCCTGCACATTAAATACATCGGCAAACCTGTCCCAGGGACAGTGGGGCCAATTTCAGCCTCTACCCTCTGAGTAGTGGCCATTGCTAACTTCATCCCAAACAAGAACTGTGCGTGCCAGTCCAGACTAAAAGTAACCAAAACCTTCCTCTCTGTAGCTAATCAGGACTTCTACGGAAGCCACAGTTAAAAGGGCAATACTTATTTGGAGGCCAAATGAAAGAGTCCTAAAATAGTAGTCACATGTAATAGCATTAAATATCAGTTAAATTGAGGAAAAGTATTCATAGTTCAAGAATAAGTCTTTAAATAGCAGGGTTTTTTTCCTACCATTTCTTCACAGATCATTACCTCCTTGGAGGGGGACGAGAAAGGGGAGAGAGAGAAAGAAGGCTAACATCTTAGGGGCCTCTGAAGTGGCAGATGAAAGGGGCACACATATCTTCTCAGAACACATCTTTCACCTAAAGGAAGGTGAAGCCAGAGATGAAACATGAAGTCTTTTCAGGACCATGAAAACAACCAAGTGAGCTGAATTTTTTCGTTTAGCTCTAACACTCCTCTCAGTCTTCCAAGTTGGTGCTCTCAGAAGTAGAACACCTGAGACACGAAGTGCTGCCTTTGCCCGCCTCCTTCTCCGGGTAGAGACGTGGGTGGCATCGTCTGTGTACAGGAACTCTGTGACTGTCTATGCAGCACAGCAGCTCCCCAGAGTTCTCAGATCCCTGGCAAACTGCTTCTGTCCCTCCCAGTGTCAGCCTCTTTCTGCCAGGTGTTCTGAGGGAGGCAAGTCCCCTTTTCTGGAAAAAGTTTCATTTCTCTCCTGGGAAGGGGGAATTCTGAAGCAGCTACTTCAGTTGACATATTCTGTTCTGTCTTTAGAAATACTCTGTTTTATAGGGCTGGGGTGATATCCAGGAATATGCTCTCATCTCAGGCACATGCAAATACTGTTCTTCCATTCATTTCTCTCATTCAGAATCCATTTACCCAATTAATTCTCTCTGCTAATAAGACAGGCATGGACTTGGCCCCCTCTCTTAACTGAAATACAAATATTGTTCAAGTGAATGCTTTAGTTGACCCAGCCTTCAATATCCCAGGGCCTCTCCCTGCCAGTAAACATGTGAAGATCTAGTTAAGAGTACAGCCTGACCTATTCTCTTAGCTTTGAAATCTACCCCCAGTTCACTTTCACTGCTGAAGCCCTAAATTTATATTTCTATTTTCTCACAACTAACAAACACCAAGAGCAAACAAGAGACATACCTCTCACCTCACCCATATCAGGGCCTATGGAACTCCCCTTTAGTCGTAGGACACTGCCAGATAGCTTAAAAATGGCCACAGCTGAGCAAAAGAACAAGACTGTGGCACATCTATAGTCATGAAATGTTCGCATCCAAAGAGATCTGAGATCTGTTCGTCCATGCAGCCTCGTTTCTCAAATGAGAAAGCAGGCCCAGTGAAGTTGAGCGAGCTGCCCAGGGTTCACCAGATGGGACCCAGTAAGGACGGTTATCCAGTGGTTTTGGACTTGGGTTCTTTTCTGAGACTATGATAATTGGTCCAAAAGGAGAGACTGCAGCAGGCTTGATATTGGCAGAGGTAAGGTTGGGGGTAAGCGGGAAGGGGCATCCACCTAGCTCCTATGGCTGAGAGGTATGTCACAAGGTGTGGAGAAGACAGACAAGGCCCTACCCTGAGTGTGAGAGACAGAGGGGAGCGTCCGATCAGCGGCCGCTGCTGTTCACCAGGCCATGAAACTCCTCCCAGGCCCTGGTAAACCAGAGACAAAAAACACAATAGCACATTCAGATGAAACGCAGACCGATAACCCCACAGCCCATTTCAGATACCCTCAAAGTCAAGTGGAAGCACAACAGGTAAGGTTTTCCATTTAGACTTCCCTCTCAATTAGCAGGGGCAATCAAAATCTTTCAGGGGCAGGTGGCACTTCTCCTGGCCTGCTCCAGACTTGTAAAGTCTGGTCCTCACTATTCCCTCAAGGATTTGCAACTGTACTTCAACAGCCTACTTCAACAAGGCTTTGGGGGAAGTCAGTGATGTAGGGGCTGAAGCTCAGTCACCACTGGAAGGATCACGAGGATCATGGTGGAAACAAGCTTCTTCTGCTGGGCCTCGGGCCTCTCCTCAAGCCTTCCCCTGAGGGTCAAGGCAGTTACTCAACAAGATGTCTAAAGATGGAATGGGGAAATTAGACCATATTGTTTTCACATTTCTGCCTTCTAACCCTTCCAAAGTCACATCTCACATTAGTATCAAGTTCCATCTGTTACTTAAAATATCTTAAATATATAATATCTTAAAATTTAAGCTGTGTAAGTTTTAGCAAAATTCCAAATTCAAAGTTCCCAGGGAACAATGTTCATTAACTTTCATGCTGATTAATTTAATTTACCAAGCTTTTAAACTTAGGGTTAGAAGGGATAAGAAATGTGACTGAAGGGTATGTAGTGACACAAGGCAAAGTAACAGGAGTAAACCAGATCCCCCAAAACTCCAGGGGCTCGGACCCACCTCAAGTTATCTCAAAGGAGCTAATTTCCCACCTTTTTGCCATAGGCCCTTTTCGGCCCCATTAGTGGGACAGTGTCTGGTAAATTGCCAAGGAATTATAATTTGGGGTAATATTGTGCTTCTAAATCTAAAGCTCCTATTGTCAATTATTCCATTTACGCTTTAAAGGGGTGACATGGTATCAGGGTGACAATATATTGTGTCAACAGGTTTAACATTAGGACCACTAAAACATACTTCATCACCAGGCCTTTTACAGGTAGCTTTTCTTTCTTTTTTTCTTCTTAAATAGGGAGGGGTTAAATATGGAGACCAGGCACATCAAACTCATTTATACCAGTTTCATTAGTATCTCCCCCCTTTGAACAGCATTTATAAGTTATCAATCCACCTTTTAGAATGAAAGGGTCATGTGCAGTTAATGGTTTCTTCAGAGAGTATTACCAAAGCTACTATGAATGCATGCTAACTGAATTGAAGAAATGTTAATACCAAACAAGCGTGGCAGGCTTTATCATTCACAAACACAATCTCCACAGCAGGTCGTCTTGTCCACAGCCCCTTCTGTGGAGATGGCGATGTGAAGCGTGTTGGGAGTCCACGGAGGACTGCAGAAGGCAATCTCACTCTTCGCTTGAAATGACAATGGCAAAGCAAAATCTGATGCTGGGGCAACGGCTCAAGGCAAGGCCCTGTCTTTCCAACAGTGAGATTTAAATTTGCTTTTAAGCAACTTAGGTGCTAACAAGAAATAATATTGCTGTGTTGACGCTTTATCTTTTATCCTTTTGTTTCCAAATAGAAGTGTTCTGTGCCAAGAGCCTGCAGAAAAATGGACTTCAGAGCTCCCTTCTAATCCGTTCCAGGGTTACTCTGCCCTTCTAGTTTTCTTCAGGAATTTCTTCTTCATTTGTTAGACCTCAACATGAAGAATCTGGGCTAAGTAATTTCCTCTCATATATTCAGTGGAAATAACAATTTGGCCATATTCCCTGGGATAATCATTCTTATTCTCACAACCCCACTGCTTGGCTGCAGAGGCAGAGTCACTGCCTAAAAGCAAGGCATGAAAATTCTAGCACTTTCTACCTGGCATCTCAAGCTTATTAGATAATATTAAAACTTTCTTCTTTTAAATGTAAAGAAAGAACAAATTATATGCCAAAAGTGTTATATGACCAGGTCTAAAAGAAAAACAAAAACAAAATCCAACCGCCTGGAGATTAATAAAGCCTAAAGGGAATTATGAACAGATTCAAATGACAGGGTCAAAGTGCCCTTTAAAGGGCACTTGCCAGGAGGTCACTTACCAGGAAGCATATTCCGAGGGCACAGAGATCCTGTTTCTGTGCCATTCTGTACTCCCCTACCCCAGCCCAAAGCCTGGTGTCTAGCCCTGTACTCAGCTGGCTCACAGCTCAGCCTCCTGCTAATCTGGGCTGTCTTTACTTTGAAAATCAGTATGGAAGGACATCTCATAAATGCAAAGCCAGAGCAGCAACTCTTCTGGTGTGACCCAGTGCCACAAGGCTATGATTTAGCCATGAGGGGAGAAGGGGTGGGTTGGTCCTTGCCCATGAAGTTCACTGTTTAAATATGATGAAATCTAGACACAGTAAAGGAAAGTTACCACTATTTACCACTATTTAACCAGTTTCTCCTCTAAAATAAAGGACTGAAAGGAAACTTCCCAACTTTCTCTTGGGAAGTCTCTTCAGTCTTCCCCCAAACCGGGACCCACTGGGTACATCTGGCCCTGCCTTCCCCTTGTGCCTTTCCAGGCCAGATGCACACAAGGAATCAATGGGACCATTCCAAATAGGAATTTCCTCACAGATACTGCTGTGTTCGATGGCTCTACACCCAAAGCTTTATCCTGGTGTTAATGTGATTCTAGGTTGCAAGTCTGGCTGGATTGAGATTTCTCCTCAAAACAAGAGAATACAGTGAGTCACTTGATGCTTTCAAGGACCCAAAACCTATGAAAACCCAATTATGAATTGGTCTCATTAAAAGGAGTCATGCACCTTAGCTAACACTCAATTTAACAAGTTTCCCATTTCTCAGTAGAACCCGTTTACCCTTAAGAGGTGAACTGTTGGCAATAAATAAGGGCAGGAGGCACCTCTCCTCTGCAGCAAAGCAGCTCAGTCCCGAAAGAAAGGGATGCTCATGGTCTACTTTGTGCAGCAGTGTAGTCCTCTCAGCTCACCTAGGAGTGAGGCAGGAAAAGGCCACAAGCAATGTGATTAGGGGGAAGCTGGAAAAAAACAAACAATTGAAAATGCACACTGGAAACTGGACCAAAGAGGTGGAGGCAGAACACCTGACTGAGACATCTAAGCCACTCCTAAAATATTCCTTTCACCATTTTCAGCAGCCCTACTCTCCACAATAGTTGGAGAACAACTGTTGGCTCTTTCTTCATTTTCCTTGCAATTCTCAAGTCCCAGCAGCTGCTGCTCCTTGGCTCAAACAAAGCCACCCCTGTGGAAGAGCCACTGGGAATATAACAAAGCAGAACCAGTTCTGTCTTTTGTTCACAAATGGCAAGGATCAAAAGGGTCTTGAGGTCTGTTTGGTGCTTTCCAATTGACTCTTACTCTGGAAGGTGACATCAAGCTCCTCCCCAGGACCACTGTCAATGTAGCTGAAATTAAGGTCAATATGTGTAACAAACATAATAGTGGAAGATGAGAGGGAAAAGGCCATAGAAGATGATGCTTGGACAAATACTGAAAACTGAGAACGGGCCCTTCCACATTCCCGTAAACCTCCCATTTTTCTGAGTACTTCAACCAGTTTTGGACGTGTAATAAACAAAGAAGCAATGACACAAACACCCCCCAGGATGTTTAGCCCATGGGGCCAGTCCCAATGTGTGTTCTGTGGGATCCCAGGCCACGTGGAGACTGGTGGTAACTCAGGACAATACAAGCTCAGGGAGTTACTGCCAAAATGGAATAGCCAATTCCATTTGGAAAACTCAATGGAATTGTCCATAGGCACTTTTGCCATCAGGCAACCTGACCCAGGGTCTGCAAAAGTTGTTTCGTTTTGGTTTGGGTGGTAGATCTTAAGATAACCTCAAGTAACATGAGGCTTGCTGAAACTTTACATGCAGGTTAGGGGCCTAAAGGCCAAGCTGCAGCACATAAAAGCCAGAGCCACAAAGCCACAGAGAGGCCAGTCTGTGCTCTGGTGGGATGAAGACACTGCCCTCCCCAGATCCTGATGCACAATAATGCTGGGGGTCTGGGGGAGAGGGAAGGGTAAGGAACCTTGAATCTTGCAAGCAGATCTAGGTCAAAGAGAAAGATGATCTGGCTCTAAAGGGAACGCAGGCAGAAGGCTGGCAAACAGCTTGTGGCTTGGGCAGCTTTGGCACCAACGAGAAAACCCTGTTAGCACAAAGCAAGGACGCTAGATACATAGAGACACACAGATGGAAGCAGGGCTTTACCTTCAAGCAAGAGATTTCTTTGAAGTAAAGGCAAACAGAAAAGTCAGCAAAGCAAAGGCTAAGAATCCCCCTTTCCAAACCTAACAAACTTTCAAGCTGAATTCTCAATCAGAAATCTCTCTGTTCTGGTCATCGGTGTGACTAGATGGGAACTAAAATTCAAGTACCAGAAAACAGGGACTCATTTTGAGAGCTAGATGTCACCTCTTTGTGTCAGATCTGAGCAGTCCTGGAACAAAACCCACATGGCACTATATAACGGAAGTTATATAGAAGTGAGACTGTATTCCTTGGATGGCCCTCCATGCCATCCCTTAAGATGGTGACAGTCAGTCCAAAAGGCCACTTCTTTGATGCACCATAAAGAGCAAGAGCATGAGACAAGCTGGTTTAGCACCATTTATTAAGTGATCTCAACTGTCGTTGTAGCTGATGCGTGTCAGCCTGTTCTTAAAACATAAAATGCTCTTCCAATTCCTCTTGTCCAGGACAGAAGGATCTTCCAGGTAGCACGCCAACAAAACAAGAGACTCCGGTGATGCCAGCTCCAATGATGGTGCCATCCAGAAAGGGAGAGGGTCATGGCACATTCAACCGCGTCTTCCAGAGGTTTTGAAAAAGGAGCCTTTGGGGGCCCAGCCTGCCTGGCATTCTAGTGGAAGTGCAAAAGGTTGGCACATTGGGAGAGGAAAGAGAGGGAGATGCAAGGGAAAGTAGCACCTGGGTCCCAAGGAGGGTTTTCTGGTCCCTGTCGCTGCAGGGCTAGAGCACTAGAGAGGCAGAACTCTGGATAAAGCAGCGAGCAGCGCACCAGTCTTCCTAGCCAACTAAGGCAAAAAGCCCACAGGTTCTCCTAGACTCTGCAAGGACCTGTATACCTGTTTCTACAAAGGTCAGGAAGAACTCCTCAGGGAATTAAAAAAGGGAGAAGAGAGGAAAGGGGAAAGTTGATGAAAAATACCTCTTTCCCTTTCCTATCTAGCTGGAAAGCTTTCTTGGGAGGGGAAGGGGTATTTAGGAACCTCAAAAATAAGAATCCTAGAAAAAGTAGGTGTGGATTTCTCCAGACTGGACTGAGTCAGGCAAGTTACCAGGGTCATGGCTGGCTAATAATTGTCAGTGACTAGAACGAGCCCTGCCCGGCCATCTGATTATGGACTGACTCCTATGGCAGTGTTCCCAGTTGAAAACTGGCACTTGGCTGGTTTAAGCCAACTCCACCCACAATACTGTGTGTGAATGCATGGGAAGGCAGGTTCCCAAATGGTGTGCTGACCACAATCACTGGGCTTGTTACTTGTCTTTAACAAGAATAACACAATGATGATATTATTACTAATGATGATGATGATGACAGTAATAATAATACTTGGCCCTGCAAGCACATTCTCCATCTTGAGGAACTCCAATCAATTACAAAGATTAAATCAGCCTCACAACAGCCCTGTTTGTTAGGTGCAGTATTATTATCCCCCCACTTACAGATGGGGAAACTAAAGCAGAGTGGCAAAGAGACTTGCCAAAGGCACATATTGCTACAGGGGTCAAAGAAGAGAACTAAACTTCAAAGTCCTGACTCGTTGGCTAGCTCTCCCTCCAGTCTTGAGAAAATCCGACAACCATTTCCCACAATTTTTTCATAATAGCTTGAACTTATTTATGACATTCAATCACTGAAGGAGCAAACTGAACCAGTGATTCTCATTTGTGTGCATATAGCTCATTTCCCTGAGCCCTAGTTAGATAGCAAAGCTTATTTCCCATTTGGCACCCATGCTTCTTTTTGATTATAGTCCCAGAAACACAGTATTCTGCTTCCTCTGTAATTTCAGCTCTACACATAAGGAAATGGAGTCACCATTCCTGATAAGAAGGCAATTTCCCAGGACAAAGAAATTAGACTGAAGCTAACAGGTTACAAAGGCATGCAAAAGTGGGGTAAGGAGAGGGCAGGGAAGAGAACTTGGTTGTGGAGTGAAATTACCTTTGAAAATAGCAAGAGAAAGAAGAGTGCTTTGTCTTTCATTCTAAGATAGTAGTTAGCAAATGAAAGACAAGACAGTCTGTAGAAGTAAAGGAAGCCCAGGCAGTGCAAATGGGTTTCTGCAGAAAGGCTCTCTGAGATACAAAGCACCCTGTGGTATAGGTGGGCAGGGAGCCTCACCGACAAAGAACTGCTCCAAGTGGCCAGAAGCAATGGAGCATACGACTGGTTTGCCCCTTCTCCACAAGTCAGTACAACATATCCTCTGGGCCCAACTACAGACCTACTTCTGCTAAGCTAGGGACAGCCCCTCCCAGACCCCCACAAAACGTACTTGATGCTGTCGGTGTGGGTTTTGTATTCCATAATGGTGTTGGGAGGTAGGTTAAGCACTCGCCGAAGCGTGTCCCGGATTCGGGCTGTGGTTGCTTGGTCGCTGGCAGTCTTGTTCCATATCGAAATAATGTCCTCCTACAGAAAGGACAGAAGGAATCATCACAGCAAACTGGAGGCAGCGAAGAAAGAAGACAATACAAGAATGCAGCCGGGCCCATGCGATGGCTTACCTGAAACCGGACAGAGACCACAGCCCCACAGATCTCCTCCCCAACCATGAACTGCTCCCCCAACATGGCCAGGATGAGATTCTCCCAGCAACGGGATGCCAAGCCCTTCCTCAGCCGAATAATCCACTTGCCACCATTTTTATTTGCATCATCCTGTACAAAGAGAAAGCAGTAAACTTAAACTATGGTTTCACAGCTGGTTCTTTTGCTTTTATGGCAATATTTTTACTGCCAAGAGTATTAAGAATACTAAGTGTTGGAATTGGAAGTGTCACTTTACCATTTTTCCTAAAAAGTTGAGTATTGGATAGAGTTGGTAAGTGTATGGAAAGAAGAAATAAGGGAAAAAACAAAATAAGGCAGGGATCCTTGGTACAAGCAATTACAAAAACTAAAAACTAAACAGAGCCTTTAAAAATAATACTTTTTCCTCCAGAACTATATTAGGAGTCAAAATGAAAAGATGTCAGATTTCAAACACAGATCATTCATTACTTCATTTGCTGCAAGTTTACCCAATTTCACCATGTACCAAGTACACAGACATGAAGCCACCATCTCTACCCAGATCCAGTCTGGAAGAGGAGACAGACAAGAAAATTAATTATAGCAGTACAGTGTGAAAGGTGCTGCTGTAACAGAGAGATGCACAATATGCTAAGGAAGAACAAAGGACAGTCAGAGACACTCTCAAGAAGAGGAACCATTTCAGCTGGGTCTTGAGGGCTCCGCAGGCACTGAAAGCACAAACAGGAAAGCCTAGCTGCCTGATAGGAGGAATTAGAAAAGGGGAGATGAGACTGGAAAGGTAGATTAGGTGCAAGGTCATGTGAGTAATGGAGATCTGTGGAAGATTTTTAATAGGAGTAGGTGTGTGTGTGTGATCAGATTTGTCTTCTAGAAAAATGCCTTGGCATGATAAGAAAAGACAGATTACACCACAGTACAGCCAACTAATGGCTCTTCAGAGAGAGCAAAGAATATATTTGGGTCTCCAGTTACTGCCTATAATTTTTTTTCAGGTTCTACTTTTTATCCAAAAAAAAAAAATCTTGTTTATTATTTCTGAATATCAGTAACAGTTACAATATAAAATGAGAAAATACTAAAAGTAATAAAGAAATAAGCATCCTTCTACCCAAAGATATGTGTTGCCAAATAAAGGATAAAGCTATCCTTTATTTTGTAAGCTTATCATTTCACCCACTTTGATCATATGTAAACTATGTAAATAAGGAAACAGAAATATACACACACACATGGAAAAAAACAATTCTGTGGGAATGAGAATAATTTTCTTAAAAACAGCCTTTAACGTTGTTGTAATAACCATTTTAGCAACAAAACAACCTCTAAAAACCATCTAGCACCTATCCACAGAAACAAGCAATGGCATCAGTACCTCTCCCTAGAGGTTCTGGTTCCAAGATAAACCAAAGAGTGATACAATTTGAGATAAGACCCTAGCATACGTTAAACTCAACAGGGCTAAAACAAACCTGCCCAGAAAAGCAGCCCAAGGCTGCCTCTCCTCACCTCCCACATGGGCTTCACTCCTTCTTTGAAGAGATGGAAGTCACTGTGGCCTGTCAGGTCCCCGGGACGCACCATGTGGCTGTAAAACCTCCAGAACTGCTCCACCTGCAGAGAGAACACCCCAGAGTAAAAAAGATGTTTCTCCTTTTCTGAGTACCTCCAAAGAGCCTGAGATTTATTTATGATATGAACATAAACATGGAAGACACTCTGATATAGGCTATCCTTTTCAGAGGACACATTTTCATTGGGAGAGCATGTGGAAAGGAAGGTATGTTAGAAGAAAGCATATTCTATAGTTTGATAAAAGAAAAAGGTAATAACATTGGCAATACAAGAGTAACACTTTAGAGGAGAAATCACAGCCTTAGCCAAGACACTGAGCTAGTGAAGTCACATCAATATGTCCCATCCCAATGAAGCTGCAGCATAACTATCACATCAGAAAGAGGACCACTTGTGCACAATGGAAACTCTTTCGTCTTGAGGCATATTAAGTGCCACATAGCCTCAGCCTGACTTTTTTAAAAACCAATTCACCTCTTGATCAAAAACTATTTTATTGGCAAACACAGGATTAACTAGAGTAAAATACATTTTACTTCTGTTCAGTTATTGAGCATGAGGAATAGAATCAGCCACATGTACTACTCTATACTATCTATACCATCATGTCCTTGCTAAGGCCAGGCCAGGCCAGGCCAGGCCAGACCAAACTCAAACTGAGCTTCTCATATTAAGGGATTACGTTTCTCTTCCTTTGCCAGAAAAATTATGTTTGTCCTTGTCCCTCCTTCAGAATCCTGTTAGAAAACTAGATTTATATTTTTCTATCAAATGTATGCCTATTTATACATGTTATGGCTATTCCTGGTTCCCTCATTAGTGTTTTGCTAGAAGAAATCATTTCCCTATTCCTCTGTAATGCAGAGGACACCTAATAAATACTGACCAGTAAAGAGGCACATTTTAGGAAGAAAGGGGAAAGCCCAACAGTCTGAACAGAAACAGGTGGTACTGGCCAACACACTGCTAAGGAGGCTCTTAAAACATAAAGCAAGATACCATAACTATAGCTGAAAGGAGATATTGGAATCTGAATTCTACAGCCTACTTCCCTGAGTTTCAATATTGGCTCCACCACTTAATCAAGTGAATTATGACGGTTTTCAGACTTTAGATCAGATACTTAAACCAAGTCTCATGTTCCTCATTTGTAAACTATGGATCCTATCAGTGACCTCACAGGGCTATCATAAAGATCAAAGGAAATTACATGGATAAAGTACCTGATTCTGTACCCTGCTCCTTACTAACTTACTGTAACATTTCCTGTCTATTCTCATATTCTTTTCCAGTTTCTGCATTTTAAACAGCACAAATCCCTCAATAATTTCAAGAATATGACAAATCCTGCATTTGATTCTGCCCGGAAATCAAATGCACAACTCACAGGAGGTGCATAATAATCTGTGGTGGATAAGAGACTGGTTTTAGTTGCAGATAGCTTCTTGGGGCACACAAACTTAGCCACCTGTGAGGGAGAGTTGATGGAGCCTGGGCTCTTTGTACTGACAGTACCCACAAAAAAAGTGAGTAGACACTTTTTTCTTTCTGAATTCAGGGGGAAAAAAAAGTTACTTTATGCCACTAACATACCCCAAACCCTAATGGAGGTTCTTAAGCACAAAGGAAACTTTTGACCTTTACTCTCTACTTCACTGTCAAGATTCCTGAGGGCAGATACCACTTACTATAAAATTTTGTATCCCCCATGGCATTCTGCACATAGTAAGGACTCAATAAATATCTACTTTTAAAAATCAAACAAAAAACCCAAATCCATAAAAGAGAATTATGTGTAAATGAATCTAACAATCCTTTGCAGTGTGTCTACTATATTAAAAAAAAAATCTGTATTTTTGTATTGCTCCCTTCTGATCAATTCCATAATTCATATGCTTGTTAATGTACTTTACCTGTGAATATCCAATGAGGAACCTGAGAATGAACAATTCTGACCTCAGGGACTCAGGTCAGCAGATTAAGGAAATCAGAACCGGGAGAATAAATGAGCATAATAATATAAATACAGGTATGCAGGAACTACCAAGGCTCCCTGTACTACACCAATAAGTACTCACAGAGGCAAAGGTGCCGATCTGCTTGATATTCTGTTCGTAGCTCTGTGAGCTGGTAGGACGGCCAGGGGTTCTCCTAGAGTACCAAAAAGTGTAGTTGTACTGCAAGGGATGTTCTGCTGGTCCAGGGACAACAGCCTGTGGAGTGAAGAAGGTGGGTTAATCCTGGGCATTTTTCACATGCTCTTCAACTGAGAAAACACTTTAGTGTCATCCCTTACTGCCTCCACAATTTAAAAAGGCTATATCCTCAATTACCTGCAATGTGCTCAAGATTCTGTTTACATGGTACACTTCTTTAGTGATTAACTAATTCTAAATTCCTGTAACAGTTTATCCGTGTTCTTACAGCTTTTGTAATTTTCTACCTCATATCACAGGTATTTATGTTCATATCTTATCTTAATATATCCCAAGCCCAAGTGCTGCCTCCTCTATGACACTACCGCTTACTGATGAGTGACCTTGGGTGTGATGCTCAGCCTGTTGGTGTCTGTTTCCTATCTGCAGAACGGGAAGAGAGTAATACCATCCCAGAGGGCTGCTAAGCAGGTCAAATGAGTTAGCTCAGGTAAATTTCTTAGCACCGGACCTGGCTTAAAGTAAACACTCAATGAATGCCAGCTATTATTGCTGCTGCTATTAAATGTAAGCCCCGTGGCCCACAGTCTCATTCATCTCTGTGCCCTCTTAGCACCAAGCATAACACTTGCACCTGAAGGGCAGGCAATATTGTAGAATAAATGAATTAATGATTGTTTTGACATTTCAAGGAAAAAAACTGATCCAGCTCTCATTCTCTAAATTTTCGCTTTCCCAAGTCATTTTCAGCTTAGACTATTACTGACTAAAGAGGCTCTAATTTCAAGGGATGTGTAGGATTTGAAATACTCAGCAGTAGCTTATGAAGTAGCTAACAACTGTGTTAAACTCCAAGTTAATCTCTCTGATCCTAAACTAGGAGAATGTTGGCAGCAAGGCAGCACAAGGTCCTATGGCAAGGGAAATGTTCT
>JAQZBX010046247.1:0-20822 GCA_029593785.1 Cabassous unicinctus | reverse complement strand
ACAGCAAATGGGGAAGGGGGGGTTTAAAATGGATCAAGTAAATAAATAAATCTTGAAAAAAAAAAAAAAATTGCTATCAAACAGCATCGTGTGCTACAGAGAAACTTTTCGTGAAAGGAAGTCAATTGATTTAGCAAACTTCCTTGTTGTCTTATTTTAAGAAACTGCCACAAACAGCCACCCCACCTTCAGCAACCACCACCCTGATCAGTCAGCAGCCATCGACATCGAGGCCAGACCCTCCGCCAGCAAAGAGACTGCGACTTGCCGAAGGCTTAGATGACGGTTAGCAGTTTTTAGGAATAAAGTATTTTTGAATTAAGCTATGTCCATTGTTTTCTCAGACATAATGCTATTGCAATTTGCACACTCACCAGACTACAGTGTAGTGTAAACACACCTTTATATGCACTGGGAAACAGAAAGAATTCGTGTGGCTTGCTCTACTGCAGTGATCTGGAACCAAACCCACACTAGCTCCGAGGTGTGCCTGCACAAATGAAGCTGATTTGTGCTTTGAAATGCCTGTGCATTTCAAGGCATTTTACAACTCACCTCCAATGCCGAAATGTGAGGAAAGGTAGTCTCAAAGACCCTATTGACAAGATTTTCTCTTGCAGATAATTTAGGGAAACACACCATAAGCACAAGCACTGGAAAACCCATTTTCATGACGCTAAAGTGATTCTTCCACAGGTGTGCATAAACACCCGGGACTCACTATCACACACGCAGAACGCAATTAAGCTGGCGTGTAGCTGGTATCTACACAAATACTAGCCTTCAAGAAGCAGGCAGTGAAGACACGCGCTGATAGGGAAATAAGGAGAGGCGTCCCAGTCGGGCCGTTACGCAGTCGCCTTTTCTTCAGAGGGGCAGGTCTATTTATTTGCTTTTTTGGAGGTACCTCTGGATTACCATGATGGAATTCAGTGGGGCATGTGTGTCACTAAAAATTCAGAACAAACTACTCTGGCTTCACTTCACAAATAACAACTACTCTTGAACAATATGAAATAACAAGCAATAAAAACAACTAATTTTTAGAAACATGGGCTCTAAGTTTTATTTCCCCAACAGTGGACCCAAGGTCACAGAGGAGATGATGAGGAGGGCTCCAGAGGAGAGGCCCCTCACAGCCCATTCCTCACATCCTCGCTGAGCGCCTCTCTCTATACCGCAGAGCAAGAGAAACAAGACTGCCGCCTCTCTGCGCAACAAAAACCAGTACTTCAGCTCCAACAGCTCACCAAAGCCGCCGTAAAGGAGAAAACAGAACGCTCTCCTAACTTCTGATCCAGTAATACTCCTACACTTCTTACCTGTAGGTGAAGTATTTTGGATTCATTATTTCGAAGCATTTCCTTTTGCCGCTCAATTTCAATTTCGAAGCTACATATCTGGTTATGCAAACTTTGTATGCTTTTGTTTTTTTCTACACTTTCATTCTGTAGCAAGGAAACCTGAAAGAGAAATTCTTCAATTAATCCAACAAAAAGTGGCTTTAATATTAACTAACAGCAATGATGGCAGTAATTAAAGTTTTACCTTATAGGCCTTCTAGTAGCTCGCTGGAAGAAGGGGTTCAAGAAAAAAAAACAATTTCTTTCACAGGGAAATGGAAGCCCTGGTCATTTAAGAGGGAATTCTGTATACTGTGTTTCCCAGAATCCCTCCCAGGAATTAAGGAGAGGCAAATTACAGTAGCAAATTCTTTCAGAAAAAGGGGGTACTTTTTAAAATTTTTGCTGAAAACTAACAAATCTTTTACCAGAGAAGCTCTCAAACGCTAACCAGGAAACGACTAAGAAAAACATTCTTGCGTGCATACACCTGAAAAACAGGTTTCACAAAACCGCACTTGTTCTAATCACTGATTTATTCCATTTCATTAAAAAAAAAAAATTAATGCTGGTCACAGTCGACTAAATTATTTCACAATCCATCATGAGACCAAACCCTGCCACCTGAAAAGCCCTCCAACAGAGCAGGACAGCATGGAAGAACGAAGAATGACACGAGTGCGACAGTCAGCCCTGAGTGCCCACCATCCAGTGCTTACACGGGAAGAGCTGGCGCCGTGGAGAGGACGGGCCGGGCCTGACACCTCAGGAGACGGGCAGCCAAAAGGAAGGGCCTGCTGGTGCATTTCTTTTCCAAGCCCACCTTTGACCTTTTCAAAATTCCTTCCAGAAAAATAATTAGTTCCCAAGAAACAGTTTACACATGGTCCAACCCCCATCCCACCCCAACTCCAACCACCGGGCGAGAGGAGTTCAAAGGTGACTCCCCTACAAGGCTTCATTCCAGAAAAACCCCTCCATCCACTAAAGGTGCCCACGCCTACGTGGCGGTGCCCAGACCGCGGCCAGCGGCCACTAGGGTAGGTCTCAGGGTCAAACTGGCTGTGAAAAAGAGCCAATCCTGATGTTTTCATTTAAAGAATAACCCAGCCGACAGGGAGGGGCCCTCTCCACATGTGACATAATTTTCTAAGGCAAGACACATCCTAGGACGCAAGCACATTCTACTTTATTTTAAAACAAGTGTGTATTTACTAGGAATATAAAACTCGCAATGTCCCATGGGCAAAATATGACTTCACTTTCCTAGGATTTTACCTAGGAAAAAAAGAAATTCTGTCCTAAAATTTATGTCTCAAATGTCCACGAACTCCTACAAGTGATCAGCTTAGACTAAGAACAGGGTATGCGGAGCACCACAGCTTTTTTTTTTCTTTTCTAAAATTAGAACTCACTCGTTCCTATCTGTCAAAGATGGATAGAATTCCCAGACTCTTTATTTTCACACCTATAAGAGACACTTCTGATGAAAATCTCAGTAAAAACATTGGCAATTTTTCCGGCAACAAATCAACTACTTGAGTGTGAGCAGCAGCAGCAACAAACGCCCGTCACGCCATGCCAAACTCAGAATGTCTTCATTTGGGATTTTCTGCACTTAAACGTTTAAATTTTTGTGTGTTTTAATGAAGAAACACAAGCCCTGGGCCCCGGCAGACCTGGGCTCTTGCTGACGGGTCAGGTGGAGACAAGGCTCCTTGGCAGGTGTGTTGCCCAGGGTCACCGAGTAGCGTCACCAGCGGGTGGACACGTGCGTCCCCCCCACTGGGACCGCTCTTTAACCTGAGCCCTTTTGGTGTGGGCACTCAAAGTTCCCTTTGGATTTAAAATGGGTGTTTTTCAAATCAAGATTTTTTTTTCTTTTTGAGGTACCAGGGCCGGGGATTGGACCTGGGACCTTGTATGTGGGAAGCTGGTGCTCAACCTCTGAGCCACACTGGCTCCCCTGAGATGGTTTTTTCAATTGCTTGCTTGCTGTTTTTGTTTGTTTTTAGGAGGCACTGGGGACTGAACCCAGGATGTCCTATGTGAAAAGCAGGCGCTCAACTGCTTGAGCCACATCCGTTCCCTCAAATCAAGATTTTATAAAACAGTTTTCCTTTCATTTACCTTAATGTGATGAACAGTCTTTCTGAGCCAACACAAATGTTCTATTTTTTATTACAAATGAACAAAATAACTTAAGAAATTCCAATGCAATAATCTGATAATGGGAAAAAAATTCCCATCGTAACAAAATATAAACATCTTCAATTTTGTCTCTGGACCCAGTGAAGGAGCGACACTCTCCTCCTCGTGAGCACAAACGAGAAGAGGCGGAGCTGAGGCTCATGGACCTGCTCTGCAGGCCTGGGTGGAGACCACGTGCTGATGTACAAAACCCGAGAGAGGCTGGTCCCTGAGCACAACCCAAGAGGACAGACATTTCAAATACCTCAGAGCCATTCAGGGCATGCCCATGTACTCTTGCCTGCACTCAAGATTTCCAACGCTAAGATGTCACAACATGATACGAAAAAGCTCTGTATACTTGCTTGGCCATTAATACCCAAAAAACAGAACAAACAAAAATAAAACACTTCCATTCATGAGCTCAAAAGCACACAAAGAGAATTTTACTGTTTGGCAATTTCTTCTTGATGTGGTTTCTTTTATCCAAAAACCATTACTAAATAAAGAAAAGCTTTTCCTCTTTAAATAGTTCGAAGTAATTAACTAAAAATTAACAAAAGAAGAAGAAGAAAAGGCGTCTGTGAGGTGTACCTTTTTCTCCAGAGAATTACTCCACTCCTTCAGCAGGTTCACGTGCTGCACTGCGGAGCTGGCCTCGTGCGCCTTGATCTGCTGGTTTGTTCCCTATGAGAACAAAGGTGCAATGCGTTCAGCCAGCCTCCCACCACTAAGCAGCACGGCAAGACTGACACGAGACTCTAAAGCAGCACTAAGCGTGAAGAGGGGATGCTACTCGTGACAAGTGAACGTGCAGTCCCCGAGCCTGGCAAGGTCCACGGGCCGCCCGGCCGACTGCGTGCAGGTGAGGAGGACAGCAAGGAGCACGACAGCTCGGCGCGGGCGCCGCTGCCACAGTGAGAACCGCGAGCTCATGCTCGCATTCCTCACACTATCAGTGCCTTCCCACCAAGCAACAGGTCACACTTGGAATACAAGAAACCACATCTAAAATCATCTTTTTTGTTACTTTATGAATTATTACTATTGTCATTAAAAGCATAAATGGACAATTTTTAGATATCTGCAGTTACAACTAGTTACTGCTATAGCAGTCTAGTAAGAATGTAAACAAACAAGGATTCAAAAAATTTACTACAATATTTGTTAGTTCAACCACAGGGCTATCAGAAAATGTATCATTCCTCACCATTCTAAGTATATTTAGAAAGTTACATACAAACATAAACAATGTACAGAGTATATGAGATGTAGACCATTTTAGAGTCCAGAGTAACCACATGAAATGGTACTTCATATATTGAAGGAAATAATTGGTATAAAAATATAATTTATTTTGATATTGGAAAATTACAAAGGCACAGAAAGTATTTTCACGATCTCCAAAATATACACTCTGTACAGAGAATATCCATATATATATGTTGATATAAGTACGGCCATATATAAACATATATATGCACATACACAGAATGAATGGTGCTACAGAAGACGCAACAGCAGTGGAGGCTCGGCTCACTCTCTAGGCTACAGCAGAGGGAAGGCCAGGCAGTCTGAAACTCCTCAATGCTTTGCTTTCTAACAAAGTACCTGGATGCCAGTATCACTATACTGATTTCATGATAACGTTCTGGTGTTACATAAAGTCACATGAGACATACTTTAATCGTAATATATACTGCCTTTTGAGAGCTTTCGCATTAAAGTATGTTTAAATGAAAACTCAGTTCAGATTTACCAGTCATCTCAGACATGCCAAAAACCACCGAATGAACAAAAAAAACCAGAAGCGGTTTCTCACACTACATGTGTGGCAGCAGTAGAGACGTCCTCACCTGCTATGAGCTGCGAGGCGCTGAAGTGGACTGTGCTACGTGTGGCCCTGTCTCTGGTTTGAGGCAGAGTCGGCACAGACACAAAGATAAAACACGCCAGTACACACACGTGTGTGACCCTTACTGCTGGGCAGTAATGCACACGCCACTCAAATTTAATATTTATGTCTATTTGGTTATTTGCTTATATTCAAATAGTCAACATTTCCATAACAATCTCTCTAGAAAACCCCCAAACTGGCCTTCCTATTTGTCCAGCTCATTAGCTGGCTTTCGATGCAGGCAGTTCTCTTAACGCAGGAAGGTTGGCTTCTCCCTCGGCCAAGGTGTCTACCTGACGTCTCAAAACACCACGGGAACTGAAAGCAAGCACCACGCCTGCTGCATGCGGCTGCCGCCATCCATGCAACAGGGTGTTTCGGATTCAAGACAGAGATTAAGAGAGTCCAGACCCTGCATGCTAACATGTTAATAGAATAACTTTCTCTCATTGCAGAATGTCAGTGACTGGGAAGGACAAATGTCGGAGATACTGACCTGAAAAACGCAGCCATAACGCTTAAAACTACAGGTGCTGGGGGCATTGACACACTCTGACAAGTGTGCACTCAACTGCAACGGGAAAGAGACGTGAGTTGTGGCACAAACGTTTGCATGAAAATGTTCAAACATATTCAGGGCACAGAAAGCATCCGGGTCGCACTATTAAGAATGGTGTTTAGCAGCTACAGGTGTGTATATATCACCTGCTTCCTAGAGTCACGTGTATACACATATATACACCAATATACAGAAATACATTTACTGTAACATTTCTTAAACTTGCAGTTTCTTTAGAACAAACTGTTCAAAATGTGACATGCTGTCTGCAGTGCCAGAATTAAATAAAGAAAAAAAAAAAAAAACGTAAACTGAAAAGCACATTTAAGGACTTTAAACAAAAATTGTATGAAACACAAAAATATAAAGCATTCAGGATGCAACTGAGTCACACATCTAATATATGGCACACAAAAATAAGGGATTTTAAAAGCCAGTTTTACACCATGTACCATTACTCTTAACATCCGTGGTAACTGGAGATAGATGAGGTTTTCCTCCTGAAAACATTTTTTTTCTCTCCTTTCTATGGCCACAAATTCATTTAGATTTTAAAAGGCCTTCTAACAATGTGTCTTAACACTGTCACCTCTAACTGATGGAAGAAAATTAGGAGGAATGGGGAAAGGAAAACTCATCTTTCAAGCAAAAACCCTCATTCAGTTTAAATGCTGACCCGCCAAATAAAAACCACGTATGATGCCCCCTCAAGAGAAAAGGGAATTGAAATGACACTATTTTAAAAACACAGTGTTAGGCATTTAAGTGGACACAATTTAAGAACGGGCCCTTCCTTTCTGGAAGAGATCCTCACGAGGAAGCTCCGGGGCAAGGCTCAGGGGCAGAAAACAACGAGGCCCTGGCCGAGGGAGACTGTGGGCAGGCGCCGCTGCAGGCAGCCCCAGGGACCGGGCGCTGGGCCTGTGGCGGTGGTCCACTGCTTCACCACCTTATCGGCCCAGCAGTACCAGGGCAGAGGGGACAGCAACCCCGCGGTCCACTCGCACGCGCCCCATCTCCTGCGCTACGGGGAGAGCACCCAGGTCATGGACGTGGCCTGAGGACGTCGCCCACCTGCCTGCCGCCCAGGACTTCCTTCAGGGTCGGTCTCCAAGGCGGCGGAGGAGCGCCTGGCCAAGGACCTGGCAGCCTGGCATGCGAGCTGCTCCTGCCAACCTGGCAGGAAGCCCTGGGCTGCGAGTGGGGGACGCCCAAGGCCGGGAGGCTGCGCAGCACGGCGGCGAGGTGCATGGTAACATTTAATTCACAGATTTAAAGTTTAGTATGTGAATCTGAAACTCTATCCTCTCAGCACCATCAGTAGGACCAAGACTTGTAATGTTAAAACCAGGGACATACTGAGAGTTTGTTCTTCAGCGTGCTACCTGAACTTCAGGCCTGTGCTTTATCCTAAATTACTCTCAGAACCCTACAGACTTCATAGGTGCTTTGGAATAGAGACAAGAATAATCTCTAGCCCAACAGATCTGCTGGCCATTAAACTCAAAGACAGCACCTATCATCAGAAACCCAAGATAAATGCAGGTCTAAAAATTAAGCAAATAATAAAAATAAGTTAAGAGATAGACGGGGGCAGCTTTTGCCCCCGATGTGGATAACCTTGAGTGGGTAAAAATTTAGGACTATATAGAAACCTGGAATCTGTTTCAACAGTCCCGACTCCCGGGTATCCACTTGAACAGTGGCCTTCCCAGGGCTGCACACGCCCTTCCTCCAGCTCCTCCAAGGCCAAGCTCACAGCTGTGGGGCCTGCACCCCCGGGAGCACCTGCCCGCAGGCAGCCCCGGTCCTAGGCCTGCATAGGCCCTCTCGCTCGGTCCTGTGGGGCCTGACAGCCTCCACCCTCTGGCCTTCCCGCCAACATCCACTGGTGAAATTTCAGACCTAGTGACAAGGCCTGGGGGCAGGTGCTGGCTCCGCAGACCCAAGCACCAGAACTGGGCAGCTCAATGGGGTCAGTGCACAAACAGCACAATACCGGGGCTTCCCTCCTGGAAATACGCTGATCACATGAAGCTGACGCACCTTGCCACCCCCAGCTCCCCCCCCCTCCCTGGGCAGGGAGAGTGGTCAAAGTTGGCTCTGGGGTTTCTCTTAAGTAAATTTATTTTCTTGATATTCTTACAGTAATTCCATGTAGATGTAAAAGGCTTAAAAACAGCTAGTTTTTTATTTTTATTTTTTTTAACTTAAAAGGTATCACCTTTGCTTGCATTGTAGATAAAGTATTTTCTTTATTCTTGGCAATATTTTTTTTTGCACTGAATTTATCATTTTGAGCTTTTAATTGCTTTCATCTGAAATTTCTGATTTTCAGAGAACAGCATGTGGCTTTCCACCAGGTTTTGCTTCTCCGTTACACATATTACTGTAATGACCAGTAAACTCTAGGCCTCGGCTTTTAAGGGAAAAGTGGTGTCTAGGGGCACTCAAATCCCAGCTCTCTCACGGACCTTACCTCGCTCCTGAGCAGCGTCTGAATGCCACACTTGTGCGGGCAGGAGACCACCACACACGGACACTCGGTGTCTTCATGTTTCTAGAGGAGGGAGAGACAGTGTTGGTGAGGTCTCCTTCACCTCTCACTGATGCCCCCACATGGAGCCCAGGGCAGCCACTTCGCTCACTGCCGAGACCTCAAAACGTACCACTCATCTTCCACCTGAACACACAGTTAAGGCTCACAGCACAGTCCAAGTGAGCGCCTACAAAGCAGCCACGTCAGGAGACAGAGCCAGACCCGGGCACCTGGGGCCACCTGGGGGAAGAGCAGAGCCCCGGGCTGGGAGCCCAGGGCAGCACCTGCCATGGCTCCCAGCTCTCAGGCAGCCAAACCTCCAGTGGGTAGCAGCACTGGGGCCTGCCGGTTGGGGAAAGCAGCTCTTCCCTTGGCCTCTGGTTCTGGGGTGCACGTGCGGAGCGTGAGCACCTGGGTGTTTAAAGGATCCTCCTGACATCGTGCTCAGGTGACAAGTGCACGGAAAGGAAGCCCTTCTCTGCTGGACATCGTGACTGTGTGGCGCCTGCTAGGGGCTCTGTGGCACCTCTCACTAGCCAGGCGTGGCTTGGCCTGGGGCAAGGGCTGGCCTGGGGGCTCCGTGGAGGCTCCTGGCTGGCCAGGAGTGCCGGCAGATCCCCACAAGACAGGCCCCAGGGCTGGGCACATGCTCTCCGCTTGGCCCGCACCGAGGGTCTGCAGCTCAGGGCACTGCCGAGTCAGGGCTCTCCTCGTCTTTAAACAGCGAATACCTGGGAAGGGGGTTTTGCCCCTCTGACTCAACATCTGATCTGAATGTGGGGAGAGCGACTCCCCCCCAGGGTCGTGAGGAAGGGTGGCCGGCCACGGATCTAAGACAAGGAGACGAACCACAGATTGTCCAGGCCTTCCCTTGCACCTGTCCTCATGCCCACCTCCACTGGCTCGGCCACGCACCGTCCCAGCTGCTGGAGGCAGGCACGACAAGACACACCTAGTGAAGCCACAGTGGCAAGGGGCAAGCACAGTTAGGGTGCTGGGAGAGAGCCGAAGGGGAACCAGAGGGGAGCTGGAGAGAGGGAGCCCGAGGAAAGAAAGGGTGAGGCAGGGGGCAGTGAGAGGTTAGGCTCAGGGGGTCTCATTGTCCCGAGCACAATGAGAAATCACAGAAGAATTTCAGTGCATTTCCGGAAGGTGGCATTTGAGCTGGACAGTGGGGGGTGGGGGTGGGAAAGGAAAGAGGCAGCCGGGTCAGAGGGCCTTTGTGGTGGCAGGAAGCAGGGAGGGCTGGAGGAGGAGGAGGCTGGGGTGGGTGGGGTGGGGAGAGATGCCTGTGGGAGGCAGGATTGGATGAGGTTTCCTACCCTATCAGCACTGTCTCTTCCCCCCACCCTAGCCCACCCAAGCCTGACTCCCGTCTCCCTCAGGGCCCCTCCTTCATACCTCTGAAGCAGCCCGCGGAGCCCGGCCCCTCCTGGACTTCCCACCACTTGCTGCTCCACAGAGCAAAGGCGGCCCTCTGGCCAGGCTCGCTGCTCGGGGCCTATAAGCCACGCAGCCCTGGGCAAACTGCCCTGGGCCAGCACGTGCAGTCTCAGAGTGGCGGCTCCTCATCTCTAAACTTGGGGGGGGGGCAGGTAAGAGAAAGTGCTGGTTTCCAAGCCCTCCCTTTTTCCAAAAACCAGGTTTTCTCTTCAACCAAACTGAAACGCCTTGGATGCCCCAAATACAAAACCTATCAAAGCCCGGCTCCTCTGGTGACACATAAATGTGGGTGAGTGTGTGAGGAAAGCACACGTGTGTGTGTGGGGTCTGCCTGTCCGGGGCTGTGAGGGCCATGAGGAGGGGCGAGGGGCAGGGCTGAGGGGGGTGGGCACGGAGCCAGGGACTTGCCCGCCTCAGCGTCCACCCCCACCCCCACTGCCAGCAGCTCCAGGGACCCCTCCACTGGGGCTCCCACATCTTTTTAAAATTACTACGAGGTGATCTAAAAGCCCAAAAACAACTTCAGTGCCAGTACAGGGCATCTGCATGTGAGTGCGGAGAGGCCATAAATGGGAGCCTTGTCTCAAGCCGGCATGACCTCCCAACCACGCAGGCCGAGAGCCAGCACCCCAGGTCACAGGGGAAACCACGGTTTCTAGAAACCACCACCCAGAGGATGAGTGCACCGGGATTCCATGCGGGGCCTTCTCCCCTCCCACACAGCCTGCTGTAGCTACAGGGAGTTCTAAGATGAAAAGAATCTCAGAACTGACTTAAAATAGTTTAAGAACAAGTGTCTACATTTATTTCACGAAATTGACCAAATTAAAAAAATCGGTTATACGTCAAGAGCAAGGAAAGATCTTTAAAGAAGTGCGCATTAGGTAACATAGGAGGGCCTGGGCCTCGTAAAGCACCCCACAGGTGCCTGTAGGCAAGGCTGCTGCTGGAGCCCACGGGGGGGGGCTGCCCTGCCCAGGAACCAGGCGCCAGTGTGGGCAGCCCCGGTGGGGGGCTGCGGACGAGGAGGTCTCCCCTGACTCCTGCCGGAGGTGCGCTTAGGGAGCTCCGCAGGCCTCGGGAAGTGTGTGGGTGGCCTGACGCTGCCCCTCTTTCCTAATGGCTAAACAGTTTATTACCAAATAATCTATGTTGTTACTGTAATTTAAAGCCACCTTAAAAAAAAACAAACTATAAAAGAAATACACTCTCACAGCAGGAAGAAACGCAGTCAGTTCAGAAGAGTGGAAGGAAAAGGGCTCTCCCCGTGCCCACACACCACAGGCCGTGCCCCAGGCTTGGTGCCGTTCCTGGCTCACGTGTCCTTCCTACACTGCTTCTATACACACGTAAGCACACAAACACACATGCATTTAGCCTTCACAAAAACTCACGCACACAAATGGGACCCAATGACATGTTATCCTGAAGCTCGCTTTTACATTTATATTAAACCCCTTCCTATATCCACACGTAGAGCCCTACCTAAAATTTCTCATGGCGCTACAGTAGTCCATCATATACTAATGGACTATATATATACATATGTTCTTTTTTTTTGACCCAACTTTTTTTCTGAGGTACTGGGGCTGGGAATTGAACCCGGGACCTCGTAGGTAGGAAGCCGGCGCTCAACCACTGAGCTACATCAGCTTCCCTGAGCTGGTTTTTTTGTTTGCTTGTTGTTTGTTTTTGTTTTTTTCAGGAAGCACCGGGAACTGAACCTGGGACCTCTCATATGGGAGGCAGGTGCTCAACCGCTTGAGCGATATCCGCTCCCTGGACTATATATTTTTCCAATCAGTTCCCAATTGAAGAACATTTGACTTACTCTTGGATTTTTGCTATTAGTTAAAGTTCCAGCCAATACCTTTGTATGTATATCTTTGTAAATCTGTACAAAAATATCTGAATGATAAGTTTCTAGAATGAGTTTTGGGTGCCAAAGGGTAATATGGCGGAGCAGTGTAGCTCAATGGTTGAGCGCCTGCTTCGCACGTACGAGGTCCTGGGTTCAATCCCCAGCACCTCCTTTCAAAATCAAAAGGGTATTCAGGTATTTTAAAGTGGATTTTGATAGCTATCGTCAAGCCCAACTGCCCTCCAATAGTGCCACGCCAATCTACACTCCCATTAGCTCGAGAACGCATGTTCCCACATCCCTGCCAATTCCATCAAACTTCTCGGTTTTTTGACAATCTGATAGGTGAAAAAGGTGATATAAGTTTGATTTCCATTTATTTAGTAATATGTAGTTAAGCACATTTTCATTATTTACTGATTATTTCTATTTCTTTTCTTGTGAATTGACTTTTCATGGTCTTTGCCCATTTTTCTAAAGTGTTAATCTTATAGATTTATAAGAACTCTGAGTATTAATGAAATTAGTCCTGTCTACACGTATTTTGCATTTCTCAAACTTTTAAATGTAACTCTGACCATAACCAGAACGCAAGCAGCACAGGTGTGAGCCACAGAGCACAGCCCCACTGGCACACAAGCCCCAAGGCCAAGAGCCTGGCTGACACTCCACCCACCTGCGTGCTGCTCTCCTACCACACTCCATTTGTCCTCAAGGAGTGACCGCTAAAACCACAGTTCTGAATTCTGTGTTTCTACCTCTTTTGCTTAAAAATTTTTTAGTTTCCTTATGCATGTATGACAAACAATAAATTAGTTTGTTTGCATTGTTTTTGAGTTTTATCAAAATAGAATTCTACTCTATCAGTTTTCTGTGACGTGGCTCAATATTACATTAAATTAATCCATGTGCTGCATACAGCTACAGGTCCTTAGTTTGTACCATTGTAGAGTAACGCTGTGATGTAATTTTCAACAACTCCACCCCGACTTAGGTGCCATCCTCCTGCTGACGGACGTTTGGGCTGCTCCCAGAGCCCTCTGATCTGCTTATACTTGAACGTGTTTCCTGGTGTGCATGTGCAGCCCTTCCTCTCACATATCTAGGAGAGGAACTGCTCATTCACAGGCTCTGTGGACATTCAACTTAGTACAATCTTGCCAAATTATCTAAAGCAGTTGTACTTACATATACTTCCGCCACAATGCAAACTGGGATCTTTACAATTCTGATTTTTCACAAATTTACAGAACTGTTTAAAGAGACTGATATTCTAGACTAAATAGACTGATACTTTAAATCACGCTGACTTATAGACTCAGAAATGACTGAAAATGAACAACGTGATGTTCCCACCCCAGTTTGGACAGAGGAAGGAAATACACCGTGAGCCACAGGGTGCAGAGCGCCAAGGTCTGCCATGTGCATTTCGGCAACCTCTGGTGCGTTCAGCACACCACGAAACGTGGGGGCAAAGGAGACATGAAGCCAGGGTGCCCTGAGGCTTCATGTCGGCCTGAGTGAGAAGGTTGCTCATTTTGAAAATAAACTTCAGGCCTGAAAGGATGAGACCAAATGGGTGAGAGATGGAAGAATAAAGACTTGGGAGTCAGATCATGCCAACGATGGGACAAGTCACAGGAAGTGAGCGCACAACTGCTCCGCCAGTGCCACAGGCTGCCCGAGTCAAGTGAAGGCACACGTGGGCGTCAGCTATGCAGGCTGGTGGGAAGTCCCTCACAGCTTAGGGTCGGCAGAGAATCAACATCATTGAGACACTTTAAACCTATTTTTCAACACGAGAGTGCAGTAAGATTTATAAGGAATATTTATTTCACAACTCAGGTCCCACATTTGCTAATGGTCATTCTGTGCCTTTGCACCTGCCGCCTTTCTCCCTTTCCTCAGTTGACCAATTCAAGACCCAGAGAAAATCCTCCCTGAAGCCTTCCTTGCCCCTGTCGGGCCAGCCTGACTGGCCCTCCCTTACTCGTGCTTTCCACACTGTGAAAACAATTTGTTTATCTGGCCGTCTCCCTCATCGGACCAGAAAACTGGCCAGGTGCCAAGAGGCACCGGCATGTGCTGGGGCTCGCACGCTGGTCTCCTGGGGCCCGCACAGCCGTGTCTGCTGTTCACAGGCGCCGCCCGCTCTTCAGTCGACATGCTCGGCAAGGCCTTCTCAAGTGAAAACTGACTCCTCGCTCTGTTCTGCAAATACAAGTCACTGACTTTTGCAAGAAGCAAAGTATAGCTGGGAACCATATGCTAAATATGTGTAAGGTCTGGAATACTGGTCATTAGGTACATGTCTTGCTCACCTGAACTTAATTACTGGAGGAATTACTTAATCATGACACATACTTCTGCTGTTTCCCAAAGGGAAGGGCACAGTTCATAAAACATTTTATTAACTGGAAACATCACACAGGAAAAAGATCTTACAATGGAAGAAAAGCTACAGGTATGGGAAAGCTATACAAAATGAGGTAAATATGGAGGTTGCCAAGTAGAATACCTCTCATTTCACCCAGAAAACCTTCCTAAACTTGGTCATTCGGTGCTCCAGAGCACCTGTCCAGAGCACAGCACAAGGGGACTGTGCTGGCACGGGCACCCCCACTGCCAAGGCACCACTGCCGAGGCCAGTGGGCAGCTCCTAGCCCCATGGTGCTCGGCCGCCCAGCAGTACCTGCCTACCTGCATGCCGCTGCCTCCTTTTTTTATTTTTTCATTTAAAAAAATGTTATTGAAGTATATCATCCGTACATGAACACACGTCCACCTCTGTCTTGAAAGCGCTGCCCTTGCCTCAGGGGCTCTTTTCATCTGCCTCCTGATGACCCCCCTTGTGACAGTTTGAGATTTTTGTGAATCCCAAAAAGAGAAAGACTGTGTTTGTAAACTAAGCTGTTCTTCTGGGTATGATACCCTTTGATTATATTGGATTCAGTTGAGGGGCCCTATATTACCTGTGAAGATTAGGGCTCTGATTCGAACACATCAGTAAGGCGTGACTCAGGTTGAGTCCCCGCCCCCTTGGTGGGCCGATATAAATGGACACTCACTCCAGGAGACAGGGAAGAGAGAGCTCTGTCATGTTTGATCCTGGGGCCCCGGGGAGAGATGAGGCATTGCCTGATAGTTTGCAGCTGACCTTGGGAAGAGACCAGAACAGCTGAGACTGGTAAAGAAAGCCTGGAAAGACACGCGTCCTATGCAAGGAGAGAGAGACAGCCCTGAGAGACAAGCCCTGTGCCAGCCTGCAGCTGAGAAAGGAAGCCCAGAGGGGAAGGCTGGACCTCGCAGAGATCAGCCACCATCTTGCTTCAACACGAGGCAACTGACTTTGGTGAGAAAACAACCTTGAGATGAACTCTTTAGGGCCTTGTAACTCTAAGTTTTTACACCAAATAAAAACCCTTTATAAAAGCCAGCAGATTTCTGGTGCTTTGCACCAGCAGCCCTTCGGAATCTTGAGTGCCCAGCCCCTGACCTTGCCACTCCTCTCCACCTGTTCCAGTCCGCCCGCTGCAAAGACCACCGCAGCCCAGACACCCCCCTACCTCCACCTCCCCCACAGCTGCTGTCCTCCATGGAGCCCCCTCAGGAGGACAACCCTGCTCGTCAGCATCTCGGCACAAACGCCGGGCATCACCCTTCCTCCCGCTCTTTCTCATGCCCCATTAAGCGCCAGCTAAGCCTCCTGGACAGACTGTCCAGCCCAGGGCAGTCGCTCCTCGCGGCGCCCCTGGTCCATGCAGGCAGACCTTGCCTGCCATCTTTTCCTCTTGCCACCCCCTGGCCCTGGGCTACCTGTCCTACCTGCCAGGGGCTGCCCTTGAAATCAAACCCTGACAACGTCAGTCCCTGTTCAAAGCCGCCCAGTGCCCACCCTCACCCTCTGCTCCGGCCCCCCCCTTTCCCCTGCACTTTGCCTCTGCTCAATGCCACAGAGCCACGCTGGCCTCTTGCCGCTCCTGAAACACTCATCAGTGAGCACCACCTCACCGTCCCAATACCTCAGAGAGCCATCCCGATCATCCCCCTCCACCCCGAAGCCAGCTTATTTTTCTTCAGAGTATTTATCACTGCCTGACATTTCAGGAAATCTATATCTGTCAGTGATCTCTTCCCACTAGATCAGGGGTTCTTAACCTTTTTTGTTCCACGGACCCCTTTGCCAGTCAGGTAAACACCTGGACCCCTTACCAAGTCCATGCTATACTGTGCATTATTTAATACATGTATCACCCCCGCACCAACACGTCCCCACAAGAATAACGTTCTTTTGAATTTCAGTTCAGGCTCACGGAGCCCTGGTTAAGAGCCCCTGCCCTAGAAGGTCACCTCACTGCCGAAGCCCAGCTCTCAGGAGTACCTGGCCCACATCATGCTCTTAACAGGGACCTGCTCAGTGAACGGGCAGACATCTGAGAGTAGTTACACCACCACAGTTGACTGTTTTTAACGTTTGCCCCCACCCTCAACCCCTCTCCCCTGCTCTTTAATTTACACACAAGTGATCTGATTCTAACACATGCACAACATACAACTGTGCCAGAATAATCTAGGTTATCAACAAATTCAAAACTCTTATCTCTAGCTCCAAGACAGACTAGACAGCTGCACTTCAGAAATGCAGGACAGATGATCCTGTTGTAAGTGATGGTTATGCCACTAGCAATAAAAAAATATTTAGCCCATCAAAGTTTTGAGGCCATTCCCTGGGATAAGTTAAAAACTTCTACAATTTTTGAATAATTATTCTTCCTTTTTTTGACAGCCCAAATAATGATATTCAATCAAGGCAATGGAAAATGTTAATGACATAAATCAAAATAAGCTAAACGAGTAAACCTTAACTCTGAAATAAAGTCAGATGAAAACTGCTATTTCCTCCTATCTTTTCTCTTCATTCCTGAACAAAGGGTCATTTGGAAAGCGGCTCTGCGGGAAGGATGCCTGAATCAAGTGGAGGTGGGCGAAAGGGGCAACACTGCACCTGCAATGTGACCATCGGGACTTGGCTCTTGCAGTGGCTGCACGTGGCCTCGCGGTATTTACAGGCCTGGTCCACGTGGGCGCGGAGATCTTTCCTCAACACCTTTTCTTTGCAGTCAGCACGAACACACGGAAGTTCTTCAAACTGGCAATCATTTTTCAAATGCACCTGTAAGACAAACAACTCAAAGTTCTTACTTGGCAAAAAAATTCAATCTGAAATATGAGATTCCAATCTCTATGTAATTAATAACCCCACAGAAATGTATCTAATCTGCCTTTCTACCAGTTCTTCACAGTGAAAAGGGACAAATTTATAAAGAGACACAAATTTAACACTCTACATAGTGATTACTACAACTATATTTTGCTTTTTTTTTTTTTTCAAAGGAGGTACCTGGGATGGAACCCAGGGCCTCGTATATGGGAAGCAGATGCTCAACACCACTTGAGCTACATCTGCTCCCAATGAGAGTTGGTTTTTTCATTTGTTTGTTTTTAGGAGGTACTGGGCATCGAACCCGGGACCTCGTATGTGGAAAGCAGGCGCTCAACCACTGAGCTACATCCACTCCCCTAGAACTATATTGCTTTTCAAGAATTAAGTCAACTCTTTCTTGTGCACAGAAAGAAAGATATCTCCCAGGGGCTTTGCTTTGTTCCAATACAAGTGTCTTACCAATATAAAACATGACACTAATGAAAAAACACAAGAAGTGTGGAATTTTATGGTAAAAAGAGAGAATAAAAAGTACTATAAAGATGTCTTTCAAAACGAAAATCCAACTTAAATTTCTTTCTATTCTAAATAGGGTGGGAAATATTTAAAAACCAGCTGACAATTCTGCCAGTGATATTATAAAAATAGCACTTTATATCCTAGTAATTTTGACTGGTTTCATATGTGACTGTTTTGAAGGATGAAGGTGAACATGGTCTTGAGGCCACATTAAACTGACATGAGCATCAAAATGAACAAGGCACGCATTCTGAATTGAGTGAATGTGGCTCAAGCGGCAGAGCTCCCGCCTCCCACATGGGAGGTCCCGGGTTTGGTTCCCGGTGCGCCTCCTGAAAAACCAAAAACAAACAACAAGCTAAACAAATGAAAAAACCAACTCAGGGAAGCCAATGTGGTTCAGTGGATGAGCGCCGGCTTCCCACATATGAGGTCCCAGATTTAATCCCTGGGCCCCTGGTACCTAGGACGCCGCTTCAGTGCTCACCAGGAGGTGCCCCAGTGTCAGCTGCTCTGCACAACCTCGGCTTTCATTCCGACAATATATCTGAAGAGCCAGAATCTCTCTCTTGCAGCAATTATCCTTAAACACCTGAAATTGAAAATAGTTATTTTAGAGGATTAATATTTCTTAAATCTCCACATGCTGGTACTTTGAACAAAGCAAAATCACTTCAAAAAAATCTTAAGAGCAACTCTTAAGTGGACTTCAGGAAACATTAAGGGCCATCTTAATTTCTACAAGCAGAATGAAGGAGCTGCCCCCACTAAGACGGTTTTAAAAATATAACCTTAACCACCATCTTTAATTAGATAAGCCAAAGAAAACTAGTTAGACAGGAAAACCAAAGATCGCTTGGAGCACTGAAACATTCTGTGACCTCTGACACAGCGTCAAGGCGGGGCACAGCAGGACCCGTCCAGACTCGCAGGAGCTGTGGGATGCGGTGGGCAGAACCTGCCTCAACTCAAGGTACTTTATAGAGTGGCTGTACTCTATGTTTGTAAAATACTTATTTTAATTCATTCTACTTAAGGTTATGTTGCTTATAACTCATTTTTTGCCAAAGGAGGCAGTAACTCACTATTAAAAAAAAAATCTCTTTTAAAAACAAATTGTTAGAGACAGGAAGCAGATTCCAGGTTACCAGGGGCGGGGGTAGAGGGGTGGGGAAGGGGGAGTCAATGCTTAATGCACATAGAGTTTGTGTTTGGGATGATGGAAAAGGTTTGGTAATGGATGGTGGTGATGGTGGCACAACATTGTGAATGTGATTAACGCCACTGAATGATACTTAAAAATGGTGAAAATGGGGAATTTTATGATATATATATATGTTACCACAACAGAGATAAAAGTTTTGGAAAAAAACTCTTTTAAACACATATTGAAAAGACTGAGATTAATTTAATAATAAAATGTTTTTCTTTGAAAATGAAAATCTTTCTGCCCTTTTTAAATTTTATTTTTCCCTTAGAAAACAAAATTTGCTACTTGTACTAGGAAGTACTCTAACAACAGGCCCATGGCTCGCCCCCAGGCATTTCTAAAACACCTATGCCTGCTAACACTTTACAGCTGTGGAAACGGGAAGGAGAGCCTAATATTCCTTTCTCAGCTCCACAGACAAAGCAACAATCAACAGCTGTCAAGAGGTAAAGATATTTGGATGAGTTGTATGCTTAGTTGATATGTAGCAACAAAATTGATTTTTTTTTTTAAAAAAAAAGGTAAAAATAAACTAATTTGGAGTAAAATCTGATCCTTCATAACATGGCTTTTTTCTTTAAAGGTCATGATTTACGGTACTGAAGCCAATAGCACAGATATTTTTAATCAGCACGAAAAATGCTTCCTTTTTGTGCCATTATGTCTTTAAGTCAACTGGGTTTAACCTTGCGGATAAAAAACAAAATGAAATGACCATCAATTAAAAACCACCAGAATGATAAACCCATAGAATTTTAGAGCTGGAGAGGCCACAGCTCCTTTTCTCCATGTTGCTGATGAGGCGGACCGAGGAGGGTGGAGCTCGGTCTCCGGGGCCCTTCTTGCACCATGCTTTTTCCATGAGAATCCACTGCTTCAGTCAATCTCATTTACGATTCTTCAACAAAATTAGTGATTTTTCTTCAGCTATCAATGCCACTGAAGAATAGGATTAATAATTCCAAATAACAAAATACAGATACTAAAAAAGTCACCAGTGTCTGTTGTTACAACCTTCTAAGGAGTACGGTTGAGGGATTTGCTTTTCTTAAAAACAATTCCCTGGGAAACGGATGTGGCTCAAGCGACTGGGCTCCCGTCTACCATACAGGAGGTCCAGGGTTCGATTCCCAGGGCCTCCCGGTGAAAGGCAAGCTGGCCCGAGCGGAGTGGTGGCCCGCACAGGAGTGCTGGCCAGTGTGGAGAGCTGGCACAGCAAGGTGACGCAACAAAAAGAGACACAGAGGAGAGACAATAAGAGACGCAGCAGACCAGGGAGCTGAGGTGGTGTAAGAGATTGAGCACCTCTCTCCACTCCGGTAGGTCCCAGGATCAGTTCCCGGAGCTGACTAGAGAGAAGACAAGCAGACACAGAACGTGCAGAGAGCAGACAGCGAGTGCAAAGCAATGAGGGGGGTGGGGGTGGGATAAATAAATAAATAAATCTTAAAAAAAAAAAAAAGCTTTATTGAAAAAACAAAACAAAAGAAAACAATTTCCTCTGTTACTAACAGAAGCCTTGAGCAGCAGGTCAGCACTAAGTGCTAAAGAATAGGCCGGTGGATGGCTGACCCATCTCCCAACCCCACCCAGAGCCACAGCAGATGCCCTGGCCCCCAGCAGCCAGGACACCAGTCACCCGCAACCCTTAGTGCAGCGCATGAACTGGCTGCCCTGCAGACCACTGGGAAAAGCGCTTTACGCAGGAAAAGCCCCCAGAACAAGAATTTATTGTAAACTTTAATGACCTATATTGAAAACCTTACTGTGTTCATTAATCAAAATATCAGAACCACAAACATTTTTATTGATACTTTAATTACTTTAAGAACGAGTCGTTTCAAGCTAAGTGGGTGCCTGGCAGGATTTAGCAGAGCTGCCATGAGAGGTGCATAGGGCCCAGGAGACGGCTGGCTGGGTGAGACGGAAAGGCCCTTCTGTTTGAGAGTCTGCCACGACACCCTGGGCTCCATGTGTATTTGTAGGGCTGGAACGCCACCTGCATCTAGGAGTTCAAGATGCTGGGGGGGTGGGGGG